>OX328013.1:3629610-3924610 GCA_946811545.1 Netelia fuscicornis
AGAACGGATGTATAACCGCGAGTAAAAGTGAGAGAGAGGGATAGATAGAGAGAGATTCTCGTCGGGCTCGTAAAATTCAAAGACCGTCGTGTAAATCCAAACGCCTCTCGATGCGCCCGGTCTTATATTGGCGAGCAGCTAAGAGCGAGAGAGTGAGAGAGAGAGAAAAGGCGATTCGTACGAGAGGCATTATATCGCGCGAGTAGATACAACGAGAGAGGAAGCCCTGTAGGTATATAAGCATATGTATATATATAGTTATATTAATGCGTATAGATATATAGCATACGTATTACCCTTCCAGACATCGTTCTCCTCTCGTAAATATCCGGCACGTACGTCCGATCTTGTTCAACCCCTTCGCACGAAAACACACACGCACCTGCTGCCTTCAGACTTTATCTATATATATATATATGTGTGTGCCTCTGTGTATATATGCATGTGTGTACGTATATAAAATACTATGTGTACTATATGTGTTACAGTCTCGAGAGAAACATCGGAGATTGTTCTTGGCTGTTGCCTATTAGCGAATTCCAAGTGCGTGAGGCCGAGCTATCTACTAAACTTTAAGCATGTTTCTCTATAGATATATACACGGTTGGCATTACGGTTCTATATATATATGTATGTGGTAGTAGCGAGTATACGAATACGCGAAGGTGGGTTGAGAGCAGATGAATTTCAACCCCCTTGGTTCATCGAATGGGGAAAACATCGATGCAAAAATCGAAAAATTGAATATCTTGATGAATTGGAGTACATCGAGATTATAATTGTGGTATTCGTTTTATATGGGAATTTTTCAATTTTGTTAACTTACAATTGAAACCTTTATGGAAGAAAAATAATCGGACACGCGGCAGGTGGCAATAGTCGAGACATCGATAATTTAGTTTCGAGACTGAAGAGTTCGATGATATGGTCAAAATTTGATGTCGTTCGAAAAGAAATTGCAGACTTGTGAACTGTTTCACCGCGAGTAAAAATTTGATAAGACCTCTGATTAATCTTAAGCTCGAAGTGACATTGCAAACAAAATGACAAATTCTATCGATCCAACTTTCAAACTTTCAACAAAAATTGATAAAATTCAAAACTACCGGAGTTTATTCTCCCGTCTGTCTTTCCTTCTTTTTTTTTTGTTTTCGCCGCGAATAATTGTATATAAGGAGGAAACATTGGCAATCGTCTCGAAACGAGGTTCTCGCACGCTGCGATACACGAGAGCCGCGTGTGCGAGGGATTCTCTCGTTGCTGGTATAACTAGCGACGAGAGAGCTACAGAGAGAGAGAGAGAGTGAGTAAGAGAGAGAGAGAGAATTCTCTTCTCTCGGCGAGGTAGCGAAAGCCGTGAGATGAGACAGACCGTTATTTGACGATACACCTTACGCAGAGGGGGAGAGAGAATACCGAGAGGAGATGAGAGAAAGAGGAAAGATTCAACGGGCGCGCTCCAATGTTGTTAGACTAAATGGCAGGAGCGTGCAGTGGTTGATCGTTCGACGGGGCCAGTGGGAAATTATGGTGTCGTAACGCCAATCAGGCTGGCATTCGACGTTGCCGCCAACGCCAAACTAGCATCGCTTATATATATATATAAATAAATATATCTATATATATATATATATATATATACACGAGTACATAGATACACATATATAGAACTTTTACTGTTAAGGATACTTTAAGGACCTCTTGGAAAGAGTGCCGCGTTCTCCAAGGATCTTCATCAATCACTCGTTTTCAAAAGAAATTTGTTATTCCCATTCATTCTTTCATACGACTTAAAAACTCGTTCGAACATTTAGTCAGCTAAAATTTGTTCTTAATCGTTTCCGATCGTCGACGAATTATATGTAAAAATAACGAAATCAAGGACTGCGTAGGATTGAAGAAGAGCGACATGGCGGAAGGGAAGCGCGAAGTTGTTCTTTCTCTTTCTATGTCTGGACTGATGGCACATATGCGTGCTTGTTCGGATTCGTGCGTGCGTGAGCCCATATATGCGTGAGTCCTTCTTCACCGCGCTGTCACGCACGTTGCCAGAGAGTCAGAAAGAGAGAGAGAGAGAGAGAGAGAGATCCTATCTCGACGAAGTGGCCTCGCCATTACCGGGCCGAGACGCGTATTACGACTTGACTCTTCTACTAATGTGACTTCGCGCCAATCTTGCACAGGATTGTGCATTTTTGCAGCTTTCTTTGTAATAATAATAAACAAATTTGTTAAATTAAAAAAAAAATAAACGTATCTACATTTTGTTATTATCACCGCATCGGCACGTATGTGTGAATAAAAAAACCGAAGGTGCCACCGGGAGTTTTTCCCGGTGGAAAAAAAGCTACGTGTGTATTCGCGCAATTAATTCCGCGAGCGTTGAGTTTCCACGATCCGCGAGATTGAGCCCTAGGCGCCTGGAAAATATGAGTGCGAGCGAGAGAAAGAGACAGAGAGTGAGTGTGTGTGAGAGAGAGAGAGAGAGAGACGAAGATCCTGCGGTATATCGTGCGTGCGCGATAAGACATAGATAGGAGCGTGTCGCGAATTGATAAAGCACGCTCTTCCACCGAGTGCGTGTTTTCGTGCCTTGGTGATTTTGCGCCGTGGCCGATTAATGAAACGAGAGGAAAATCCATCGAACCAACAACCAGAAACGACTACGTGATTTTTTTTCTCATCGTTTTCCGTATCTCGAACAAAGATAAATGAATTCAAAAAAAGAAAAAACTGAAACGAAGCAACATTTTCCATTAGAAAATATAATTTCAAGAAAAATCAATTTTATCCCGATAATTATGACTAGGAAAAAGAAAAACAGAACAAAACAAAACAAAAATCACTCAATCCTATCGACGAACGGATCTCCAGTCGCCTGTAAAAAAAAAGGCGGGGGGAGGGGGGAAAAAATTGCTCTCTGCCTCAATAACGTAACGCGTTGCATTCTACCTGCGCGGGCTGCGTCATCGGTGACGTACGGGAAATCACACAGGCTGAATTTCGGTAAATCGTTCGAGCTGGTATTCCCGCGAGAGGTCCTTCGCAACAATACCTTCAACTTTATACATATATGTATATATGTGTGTGTGTGTGTGTATGTATATCAGTGTATAACAGAGAGGAGAGCAACGAGTAGAGAGCTCGCCATGCGCTTCCGGTCGCGCGATACGTATCGCGATTCCTCGCGTCGGATCTGGCAATTAGCAATCACGCATATATATTCCGTAACGCTCTTGCGTAACGACGTACCCAGCAGCAGCTAGAGGTAGCTAGCAACCCAACGAGAGAGAAGATTATCATCGCGCCCGCGTCGTTCGTCTGTTGTATTCGTACACACACACACAGACACACACAGACAAATATATGTATAAATACTTATACACATAAGTCTTTTCTACCGACTATAACGATGCATGCGCGCGCACACGGACATACACAAATACACAGTTGAAAGAAAAAAAGAAAAAATTGCCACCTACGTTAGCAAATGCGTTTCCACGTGGAATCCTCGCAGATTGACTGTATCTTACACTCCCCTCCCTAACTCACCGTCTATTAACAAGTTACAGTCTAACATTGTCGCGATATGATGATCGACTTCCGGAAATGCATCAACAGCACATTCTTATTTTATTTTTCATTATTCCAAGTTCTCTGATTTGAATATCTCGGGCAAACGATTGGGTTTCCTTTCTCTGTCTGTCTGTCTGTCTGTCTGCCGCTCTCTCTTGTATTTTGGAAAATTTTGGAATTTTTATGACTTAAATTGTAAATTTACAAATTTAGATTTTTGTATTGTTGTAAATTTGAGATTTTTGTATTTGCCTTATAGCTAGCTAGGGCATAATTAAATATCTCAATCTCTCTCTCTTTCTCTCTCGACCTCTCTTTCTTCTCGTTCTTCTTCCAGCGAGAAATAGAGAAACGCTCAATTTTTTTCGGAACGCACGCGAGATCCATCCGTACGTTCGCATCGATACAGAGGCGTATTCATCCAGCTGCGCAAAAGGGGGATAGCCGCATAATTATACACCCTTTGTGGCTATATGTCTCTGCGAGCGTGCGTGTGTGTGTGTGTCTGTGTGTTTGTGTATACGTGGATTTTTTATATCGCAGTTGGCACGCATTACGTGTCGCATGATTATTTTTTTCTTTCTTCTATTATTATTTTTATTTCTCGGTTTTTCCCCTCCCCCTCCTCCTCCTTCTCCCGTCCTTCTAACCGCCAGAGATCCATAAAGTATGATCTAGATCCATGCGAGGAACTTAATGCGTTCCCGACCTAACTCTAGGTAACAACCATCTACCTCGCCACTATGCCGCATATTTTACGACATTTTAATATTATTTTATACCTTTACGCGACGGAATGAGAGAGAGAGAGAGGGGGGGGGGAGAGAAAAAAAACAAACGCGATCGAAAGATTGTCTTCTTCCTTTTTTATTATTTTAATTCGTATTGCTCCATGAGTGTGTACACGTGTTTGTTAGCCAACGCGGTCTATTTCAATTAAACCGACACGACAGTCGGTCCCAGCAGGACACCTGTGGCGAGGTGTCCCGGGCGACCGGGGCCAAAACTCTTCACCCGCCCGTTTCCCCATTTTGTTTTTTTTCTTTTTTTACGTTTTTTTATAATTTTCTTTTTTTTCAGTTTTTTGTTCGTTCATCTACTTGTCACAGGTTCTCTGCACCGACCCCGAGAGAACGCTCCGTTTTAAGCACGTCGAGAGTGAGAGAACGAGGGACAGAAAGAGAGAGAGAGAGAGTGGGGGAGAGAGAGAGATTTCCCGCGCGACTAATTGGTGTAACGTTCGCGCGCTCGAGAATGAAAAAACAAACACACGCCCCATTTTTCGTCCTCAAAATTAGCTAAATTCTTATGCGCCCTTTGGAACAAATTTACAAAAAAAGAAAATGAAATGAAAAGAAAACGCAAGAAAAAACAATTACAAAAATTTGGAAAAATTCGTAGGAACGACGGCGACGATTCGAAGGATGTTAGTTTTTTTTTTTCGTAAAGTGTTTAGGTACGAACCGCGTGCGTGCCGATCTTGGCCACGGTCACGATATAAAATAACGTCCACCGGTACCGAGCGCGATAATTTTGGAAAATTGGCTCGATGCACGACATCCTTCGATAAAGCGGTGTGGGAGGGGGGGGGGGGGGGGAGATGGGAAATGAAGAAAAAAAAATGTATCGATCGTAGACCGTACGTAACTCTACGTACGCGTACAAATACGAGTCCGTATCGTTATTAAATACAACGTGTGCTTTATAAAGCGAATCGAAGCTTTCTATACGCGTTTCATACGTATCTAGGTATACGTCGAAGTAGCCTTTACAGTTTCTCCTCGTGTATAATGGTAAGAGATGGGAAATGGGCTTTCGTTATATAGTAAATGTCCAGGAGGTTGGAGAAACTACAGGACGTTTGGTTAAGTGGATATTTGCAGAGGTGAGCAAACAGTCGCCCGGACGATGTCTCGTCGACGCAAAAGGACGAGACGCAATGTGGGAGATGCGGACGAGGCAAGAGAACTCGGTTCATTATGTATAATACGATATATATACTTATATATATATATATATGTGCATATATTTATGCGTTAATATAGGTATGTATCAAAAAGGGACGAACCCATTTGAGAATTCAGATCGTGCCTGAATAGCTCAATCGTATCATTTCAACATTTATATATATATACTTATAATATATATAATACAATATAATATAATGTAATATATAATAATAACAATAATATATTATAATATAATATAAAATATAATAAATATAATATATAATATAATATAATATAACAGAATATATAATAATAATACCTAATATATTAGAATTTAATATTAAATATAATAAATATACCTGATATATAATATAATATAATCTATAATAGATATATTATTATATAATATAATATATAATAATAATGCCTAATATATTATAATATAATTTAAGATATAATAAATATAATATAATATATATGATATAATATATAATATAATATACAATATATATTTGCAATCTATAGATATGCGTTAAAATAGGTACGTATGAAAAATGAACGAACCCATTTGAGGCCTTGGATCGAGCCTGACTAGTTCAATCCCATCATTTCAACATTTATATATATATACATTTATAACGCAAATTAATATTACCATTCGATCAAATTAATTGTACGAATGTAAGTACCAAAATCTCAAAATAGTAAATTTCAATGATAAGATTCGATACCCGAGAATAGATGATGCGAAATGATTCATGGATACTTAACGTAAACGAAAATACACCAGTAGGTCAATTAATTTAATGAGAATAATAATAATTACGGATCGATGATAATTTTGATATTATTCAATATCGTTTTCATCAAATTCTCATGTACCTAGCTATTATCTACGTAAAGTAATGAATTATATTTAAAACATTGAAAATATTTTTATCTAGGTAGAAAAAGTGTGACGCATGGAAGATAAAAAAAAAAGAGGTGGGGTAAGGTGGAATCGGATAACGCGTTCGAAGGAAACACGAGCGAGTTGGTAGTAGGGCCCAAAGGGCTTTCGCGAAACGAGAGAAAGAGAGAAGAAGAAAAAGAAGAAAAAGAAGAAGGTGACGCGTGAAGCATATTACACGCGTTTTCCAGTATCCTCGACACACTCACACTTACGTCTATACACCTACATATCTACGTAGAGATACGAGGAAGAAACTTGCGAGGCCTCTCTCGCGGGTCTTGGCTTTTCACTCTTTGCCTGCGTGCATACCGCGACGGTATGGAGTCAGTTTGGAACGAAGCGCAAACCGGGGTAAAGAGGAAGAGAACTAGAGAATCCGATGTGTGTGTGAGAGAGAGAGAGAGAGAGAGAGAGAGAGAGAGAGAGGTAGAAGGAGAGAAAGAAAGAGAGAGAGAGAGGGGAAGAAGAGTATGAGTGGAGAACGCGCGCGGTAAGCGCTTTTAATTTTATACCACGCGAGAGGCATCGCTGAGGCGCATGCAGCCAGTATCTCTCTCTCTCTCTCTCGCCCTCTCGGGGGAGAGGGCGAAGAAACACGAAGGGGTACAAAACCCGCCCCCTAACCCTCAAGAGAGTCGTCTCTCTCCCTCTCTCTCTCTCTTCGTCTCTCTACCCCCTCACTTCAATTGCCTCATTCTCCTTTCGCCTCTTTCAACCTCCGAGCACTATAACCACAGAGAGAGGCAAAGCCGACGGTTATACTCTCTCTCTCTCTCTCTCTCTCGTTGAGGTTCACCGTGGCGAATCGCCGACGAGACTCACGATCGATATTATATTCGCTTATCCGTAACGAGAGTGTGAGCCTTCTGTATTAGTATGTATTACACAGATATATATATATATATATATATACATATATGTGTGTATCGTGTATATTACACGAACCGACGCGGCCTCGTCGAGCCGTGAATCAAAAGCTCGTCCGATCGACGAAATAGAAAAAAATAATAAAAAAAAAAGAAGAAAGAGAGAGAGAGAGAGAGAGAGAGAGAGAGAGAGAGAGAGAGAGAGAGAGAGAGAGAGAGAGAGAGAGAGAGAGAGAGAGAGAGAGAGAGAGACGGAAAAAAAGATTGTGGAGGGGGGGGGGGCTTGTGGACTCTCCGGGGATGTACAGTGGAAAAAGAAAAAAAAAAGAACGTTTACAACGCGACGAAGAAGAGTACGAGGGAAAAATCTATGCAACGACATCACACCCACGATATGCGATCGGGTGGCTCTCTCGTGTACACGTGTGCGCCAACGTATTAACGACTTGTGTATCTGTGTTTGTGTTAACAGCGAGAAGGTCGACGTACGCCCGGCTATCGATAACGGGCTGGCATGACGAGGTCTAATGAAAAGTAATAACCATGTTTTAGCTGTATAGCGAATCGCCGATTATTCCACGTTCATCGACGATTTTCGTTCCATCAGACGGAATTTACATCGTTTTATATTTAACGGCTCCCCCGGGGCTTCAATGAGGCGGCTATTCTTTTTTTCTATTTATTGAATTTTTCTTTTTATAGGTCAAGAGATTGACAATGTTCATCGCTATTTTCTCTTTCTAGTTAATTGCTTTTTTTTATGAAGAATTTATTAGATAGATTAGAATTTTTTAATTATTTGTATACATTGTCGAGGTGGGTGAGGTTTATGGAAATATAAATACATTTAATAAATTTTTATTTATATGAAATTATTAAAAATTGAATTTTTATATTTGTATTTGTAATTGTAACATTATTCGTTGGGAAGATTTGTCGAATTTGTCGCGTAAATTTGTCAATGTAGGAAATTGAATTAAAGAATTGATTAGATAGATTAGGATTTTTAAATCATTTGTGTAAATTGTCAAGGTCGATGAGATTTAAGAAAATATAAATAAATACAAATTTTTTTTAAGTAATATGAAATTATTGATAATTGAATTTTTATATTTGTGTTTGTAATCGTAACATTATTCGTTGAGAAGATTTGTTGAATTTGTCACGTGAATTTGTCAATGTAGGAAATTGAATTAAAGAATTGATTAGACAAATTAGGATTTTTAAATGATTTGTGTAAATTATCAAAGTCGATGAGATTTAAGAAAATATAAATAACTTTAAAAATTTTTAAATTATATGAAATTATTAAAAATTGAATTTTTATATTTATGTTTGCAATCGTAACATTATTCACTGGGAAGATTTGTCGAATTTGTCACGTGAATTTATCACTGTAGGAAATTGAAAAAAAAAACGAAAATCATCGAACATTGTAAGGAAATCGTGGATATTCGCGTTCCTGTAACAAACCGAGTGTGCTTGCCTATGTACATCGTGTTTCTCGGTTCCGTTTCTTCCATCAATCATGCATACACACGCACACGAACACACATGTGGAGAAGAAAGAGGGAAAGAGAAAGAGAGAGATCGATATAGGTACGGTAAACATTAGCTGGAAAGAGAGACAGAGCGAGAGAGAGAGAGAGAGAGAGAGAGAGAGAGAGAGAGAGAGAGAGAGAGAGAGCAGTGGTGGTGGGTTACATCGACGCATAATTATATCGTCGATCGTTCGTGGAAGAGAAGTTTTTGAATATGCGATTTTTCCCCACTCGTCAATTTTGCGTGTAACGCTCACGCACATATATCCTCGTCTCTCTCTCTCTCTCTCTCTCTCTCTCGATCTCGAAGCCAACGAAGAGAAGAAATTGAAGACTGCGAGAAAGAGAGAGAGAGAGAGGTGAAGATTGAAACGGGAGGAAAGAGAGACGAAATGAGAGGCAGAGAGCGTTGCAAAGCGGATAAACGCGTTCCCACGAAGATCTCGCGGGCCTTCTCTCTGTGCGCGCGCTCGTTAGCTCTCTCGGGAGCGCAAAGGTTTCCTCTCGCGCCTCTCTCTATCCACCATATACCGTATAAATGTATAAAGAATAAGAAAAAGACGAACGAACGAAGGAAGAAGAAGAAGAAGAAGAGGAAGACGAACAAGAAGAAACGCTGGCCGCAGAAGCAAAATCGCACGTGTAGTTTGCTAGCGATTCGGAAGTCCTTTCTTCCAGTAAATCATTACTCGTCCTTGACCCTCCTCAAGAATACAAGAAAGCCCAGAAGTCAACAGAGAAAATCCTCATTTCTAAAACACGATGAAAAGCTGTCTTCGATTTAAATAATTTAATTATCGCTAATGATAACAAATTTGTTTACAACAAATTATCATTATTCATCGAACAAACTATTATTTCGTTGATTCTATTCTCTAATTTCCATGGATTTCTTCCTCGTACATGTCGAGGACGTGGATGATGAGAAATTGAAAGGATGAGCTCTTGAATATACGCAAACACATACACAACGAGTTCCTGTAGCATGCAACAAGGTATGGCAGTCGGTATCGTTTCCTTGATACGCAGGATTTCTATACGCGCTCGTGATCACGAGCAATTAATTTCATTAACGAGGAGAGAAAATAACACATATACGGGGGTACCGGAGAATCAGGATCTGTGAAATAAATTGCCGCGGCAAGGATTAGCCACGGTGAAGAAACTGTTTGTGCAAAATAAAATATTCCAAACGAGTATTTCTTAAAAACTAAATAACAATAATAATAATAGTAATAATAACAACAACGATAAAAAAAACAAAATCTCGTTTCCAAGATCAATTTCTCATTGTGCCATTTAACCATTGGATCATTCTTCCGGCTATCAAAACGCGCGTATCGCAACTGTGAGAGATAATTCAAGACTGTGGGCAACGAAAGGAAAACGTTTCCCAGGGATTTCATTTCTATATTTATTTCTTTTCTATCATTCTCTCTTTCCCTTTTCCCCTCTCTCTCTCTCTCTCTGCCTATCTATCTCTCCCTCTCTCTTTATATATAAAGAAAAATATAGATAATAATCGCAACAGAAACGAGATCGTGCACAACCATGGTTTCCAGGACGGACGAGAAAATCCATGGCAACCTTTAATAGGTTCGATGCGTATGAACGAAACAGAAAAGACAAGAAGAATCTACTTTAAACTGAAAGCACGCTTAATAGTTTAACCCATGTACCAAGCCTCCCCCCTCTACCTCCTTTCTCTCTTTCCATTTACCTACAATATTAAATAATTCGTATAATGTAGTACAAGTGCACGCATTTACTATACGTTACAACTTTTCTCGAAGCGATATCGCGACCTCACTTATTTGTTCGTACAAATACAACCCCCCTCCCCCTCCCACCCCCAACACACACACATTTATATATAGGTGCACGTACGGTGAACCATGGAATTGAGAAAGTTTTATGGAGCTCTAATAAGTGGGAATAAAACGAAGCTAGGAAGCATTGGCTTATGGCTTTGGTAGTTTTTCCTTCTGTATAACGCGAACCGAGTAAGCTCTCATTTTCACGATGCCGACGAGGTCGGTGGGCCTCGCGGAGACTCCTTGTTCCACGTGTTACGAATCCCGAGAACGATAATACAATGGTCAGGGAAATGTGTGTGTGTGTGTGTGTGTGTGTGTGTGTGTGTGTGTGTGTGTGCGTGTGTATGTGTGTGCGTGTGTGTGTGTGTGTGTGCATAGACGAGCGCGTGTACATAATTTTTGTTATTAATGTTATAGACAATTTTTCCGAAATATTCATCCGTCAAATGAGAATGTAAGCTCTCTCTCTCTCTCTCTCTCTCTCTGTTTCTCTCGAGACACACTTCGATATTTTATCGCGTAAGAATAACCGATAATTTTCCGTGACGACTCCATCGGTACGGAGCGTGCGTCTTGCTCAAGTACGAAATAACTACTGGAATGCGAGTTAATGTGTGTGCGGAGAGAAAATATACAATGTTGATTATTATTTGTTGTTACCGAGAAGACGAACGAATACGATCGTCTTACTCGTCTTTTCTCTACTGGTAATTTTTTTGAATCGATTTATGAGATAGAATTTTAATTGAATTGTAACGATCTCGTTGATAGATCGAGTTTAAATAAAAAAAGAATAATATTGAATTGATTTAAAGAGAGAATTGTTCGCGAAGGATATTTATAATAATGTGTATATTAAAAATAGTCTTTTTTTTTTTCGTCGTCTTTTTTTCGAGTTCGGAGCGAGGATGGTAGCGAAAACCTTCTCATCGTCGTCTCTTGAGAAGAGTTTTGTGCCTGCGTGCCTAGACGATCGTAATTATTATAAACTCAGGCAGACAAAAAGCATCGTGCGAGCGAACGCCAAGGCAAAATACGATATCGTGTGTAGAGTAAGAGAGAGAGAGAGAGAAGGAGAGAGGGAGAGTTCGTCTTAAGAGTCGCAAGAGCTACAAGACATTCACCAGAGTGAAAGAGAGAGAGAGAGAAAGAGAGCGAGGGGGGGAAGAACTCGAGATGTTCTCTCTCGCCGATCTCACCATGCGTGCGAGCAGAGCGCGAGCAGAGAGAGCGCCTCGACATAATGCGATTTTTGCGTTCGAAAAATGTGGCAAAAAGCGAACGAAACGGCGTCTGGTTGTGCCGGGGGAAGGAGAGATAAAAACTAGCCAACGAAAAATAAACGACGGAGATGAAAGCGAGAGAGGGAAAAAGACTTTGACTACCTCTAGTATAGAGCCCAGGTAGATTATACACACACAAGTACAAACGTATATACGTATATATCACGGTCTACCACACAAACACAAACACAGAGAGTTAATTTACCATGTATGGCAAAAGCCTCGACCTCGAGGCCTAGACCTGCACGCACAATATAATTTTTTAACTCTCGATAATTATCCCGCAACGATACCACGAAAATTGTCCGTTTAAAAGCAAAAAAAGAGGAAAAAATCACGTACTAAAAGAAAAAACGATTTTAAAATCGATCGTTGATACAAAAAATCGTGATTAATCAAATATCGATAATAAAATCGGTACGAATTAAATTTCAATCGAATTTAAATATCTACAACGATAATAATGTTAATTAAGTCGAAATTGTCGAACGACAAAATAATTAATTTCAATGAAATGTAAATATCTAAAACGATAATAAGAATAACACCAATAATAATTATTATTATTATAATTATAATTAAATCGCAATCATCGAACGAACGTACCTCGCTTGATTCTTCCAGTTTCGTTCAATTTCTCGTCCTCGTTTCTTGTCTCGCGGAGATAAAGCCCAGGCAAGTCGCGATTAGTCAAATATCGATAATAAAATCGGCACGAACTAAATGTCAATGAAATGTAAATATCTAAAACGATAATAATAATAATAATAATAATAATAATAACGATAATTAAATCGCAATCATCGAACGAATGATCTCGCTCGATTCTTCCAGTTTCGTTCAATTTCTCGTCTCGCGGAGACAAAGCCCAGCTAACTCGCGATTAGTCAAATATCGATAATAAAATCGGCACGAACTAAATTTCAATGAGATGTAAATATCTAAAACGATAATAAGAATAATAATAATTAAATCGCAATCATCGAACGAACGTATCTCGCTCGACTCTTCCAGTTTCGTTAAACTTCTCGTCCTCGTTTCTCGTCTCGCGGGGACAAAGCGCAGCCAAGCGACAGGACTCCTCGTGAGAGCCTGAAGAAAATCGGTCCCGAACCGCGATGGTGAAGGTCACACGGATAGAATTCGCGCAGAAGGAATCGCCCCCCCCCCGCCCTTACCTCAACCCACTCCACACTTTCGTCCTCTCTTTCCCTGGCCACACCGCCATCTCGTCCTACCAATCTGACCCTCTCGGGAGTGCTGCCGTTGCTGCTGCTTGCCGCTGCAGAGATCCCGAAACGAATCGATTGCGAAAAAGCGCTCCTGCTGCTCTTTTGCTCTCCTTTTCTCGTGCTATGAGCCCAACTCATACGTGTGTGTGTGTATGTGTGTGTCTGTGTGTTTGTGCCACGATGTGATGCGAGAGCTCGAACTCATCCTCCTCTCTCTCTCTTTCTCTATCTTCCTCCCTTTCCCTCTCTTTCTATCTTTGTCTCTCTCTCTCTTTCCCTTTGCCACGAACCGGTTCGCGGTTCCGCAAAGTTAAGGAAATTGCAGGACGGATCGGCCACGCACCGTAAGTACGCGTCTCTCTGGTACATAATTCTAGCCGATTCTTTCTCTCTCTCTCTCTCTCTCTCTCTCTCTACCTCTTTCTCCCTTGCTGCCCTTTCCGTTTTTTCCTCAGTCGTTCACTCTCGCCTCACACACGCCTCTTTCTTACTGAAACTCTTGGCTCTGTATATATATATATAGCTTTTATGTGTGTTATATGACTCGCTATCTCTCTCTTTTAGTGTGTTATATCCCTTTGGCGAAAACGTCGTGGGAGACTCTTTTCTCTCCTCTGGGGCCTGGCTGATCGAAACGAATGTCCTGTGATTACTGGAATCGAGCGAGATTCTCCTTCTAGGTATACGTTTCTGTACATATATATATATACATATATATCCTCGTTTTTCCCCTCTCGTTTCGCCTTTTTATGACGCTGAACGAGCTCGCGAATTTATTCGATTTTGTACCATCGACGATAATTCAATTATTAATTTAACCGCGACCAAGGAAAAACGCAACAATTTCATTCTTTTTCTTACTTCAACAATCTCTCAATATTTTGTTCCCTTATTTTCGTTTTTTTTTATCCCTCTTACTTCAGATTCGAAAATATTGCGCGATTCTTTTTAGATTTCGCGATTGATTGGATTCAATGAGTTCAATGTCGCATCTCTGGAAGGGATGAAAGAACAATTTAATTGGCGACGAAAGAGAGAAGACTCTCTTTGATTTCGTATAGAAATTTTGTCGGAATAAGGAATCGTCGGGTTTTCCTCGTGGGTCTCGTCTCTCGATGCAGAAGTTGCGATGAGGGAAAGAGAGAGAGAGAGAGAGAGAGAGAGAGATTTTTGATTTGATTTGATATATTTATTATGCCCTAGCAGGCTATGGGGCAATACAGAGTGCACACAAATGCAAAACCAACAATTTCACTGTTGCCGGTTTTGATTCATGCTCGTGGTAAAACAATGAATAACATGATTACAATTTTAAACTTAATACTTAAATCTAAGCTTAAAGCTAGTAGCAATTGAAGGTACAGGTAACACATTGTTACAAGTACATAGTATAGTGGTAGAGTACATAATAGTAACAAGATAAATGATATATACTAACGATGAAGATGAGGGATACTTAACGCTAACAGTAATTTGACAGACTCCAGATAGTCACAATAGCCGAAACCCTCAAGTAGACTGAGCACCCAATTCCCTTTGTAGCAGATACCTGAACTGTCTATCCTTGAATAGTTCGATGGACGACGCCGAGCGAATTTCAATAGGCAGTGAATACCAGTAATGCGGCGCAGCAATCCTAAACGAGCGTTGAAGAGTGGTTGTACGATAGTTAGGGATATGGATATGAACGTCAGAAGGGTCACCCAATCGTTCCGATCTCCTTAAATCCTTAAATCCGAGAGAGAGAGAGCGGCAGGCTTCTCTCGCGGCGGTTCGTACAAAAGAGAGCAGCGGGAACACTGGCGAGCTCGGTTGGCAGACAGCGTGACGATGAACCGCTTCTTCACCCTGTATGTGCTCTCTCTCTCTCTCTCTCTCTCTCTCTCTCTCTCTCTCTCTTCCCCTCTCTCGCTTCTTCTGCCCAGTGTCCACGAAGCCTATCATCGTTTTCTCTCGTCCGCACGGTGGGCCGAATCGTTACACGAGTCTCGATTTCTCTCATCCGCCAACGGGAAATCACGACGAGGATACGTCGATTCTTCTCGTTTTTATTTTTATTCTCTAACCAAAATGTGACAAAAGAAAAGACAAATAGAAAACTTGGAATCAAAAAGAATGTCGAGAATTTAATTTCTCGTTGATTCGAAGGTTTTTTTTCTCACTATAAACGAGAGAGAGAGGGAGAGAGAGAGAAATGTGCGGATTAAGAAAATTAAAAATACGGTTGGGAGAAAGAAGATGCGAACTTGGAATAAAGAGTACATAAAAGAAGAAGAAAAAAACTTGTGGCATTTTAGCATCGTGTGCAAAGCAACAGCGGCCAAGTTTTATTCGTCGAGCTATTCGTTTCGGATAAAGAGCTACCTGTTTGTTTGCTCTTCGCTTTCATATCCTTCCCTCTCGTTTCTCTCTCGCTCCCTCTCTCTTTCTCTTCCCTCCGTTCTGCCCCATATATAAACCAAACTTATACACGCGCGCTGGCACACACGTAGTTTCCGGTTACCGAGCGATATAGTACCGGGCATTACATCTCTCGCGATAAAAGCAAAGAGGGAGAACGACCAACGCGAAGAAAGATGACGCGAGACGTTGGCGAAAAATCGTCGGAGAAAAATAATTCCTCCATCATTCTCCCCCTCCCTCTCTCATTTCTCTCATAATCGAGTCAACAGCCCTGCAAACAATTCAAAAATAATTGATAAACCGAAATATCTAAAATACCAAAGAGAAAAAAAAGGAAATTAAACTTGTAAAATACACATTGCGCCATTTCGTAGTTTTAAGGACATAGAAAGGAAGAGGAAGTGATCGAGCTGTACGTACGTGTCCTAGAGAGTTTATAAAGAGGCGAAGGGGAGAGGGAGGGAGCGAAGAAGAAGAAGGAAAGAGAAAAGAGAAAGGGAAGACAGAAGGGGTGCGTGCTAGCTCGGAATGGTAGAGCGAGGAAGGAGAGGTGGAAAGGGGAGTAAGATAGAACGAGAGGGGGTGGGAGGGCTAGGTAAGGCTTGGCTCCGTTTATCACCGGCAGGCATACATTTTGCAACGTCGTGATATAGAGCTGAGCTCGCACCGTCCTCGGGCGCGTCGTGACGCGTCGTTAAGGGATGCCGTCGCCTCACCTCCCTCTCTCCTCCCCGCTCGCTCCCGCTATCTCTCTCTCTCTCTCTCTCTTCTAGATATACATATATATGGAAGCAACGCATACACGTGCATTTGCACTAACACATCCGGAGTTCTCGCAAGAGAGAAAGCCTCTCGTATAATGCAGTGTCTCGGTGCCTCTCTCGGGCTTCGTAAAAACTCCTACGATGCGAAGAAGACGAGGAAGAAGACGACAACGACGATGGCGACGGTCGACGATGAGGAACGAAAGAGGAAGAGGGAAAACGCGGAGAATTAATAATTAATATATATTTTATATCTTTCCACACCGGTCGATGGACGTTAGAAGAAAAAAAATCTATAGTTCATCGTGTACATTGTAAAAGAAAGTCGTAAGTGCGACGGGGAAGGAGATAGAGAGAGAGAGAGAGAAAAAAAAGATGAAAATGTATAGGGAAGAAAAAAAGAAGGAAGAATGACGAAACGTTTTAATTTATAATAATGCGAATAAAGAATTTTACGACACGCAGGTGTGTGATAAATAAAAGCGTAAGGAGAGAGTCGCGATGTCTCTCGGGAATCGTCGAAGCCCGGAAGTCTACGTAACGCGCAAAGTATAAGAAAGATTATTGAGAATGTGTGAAAAATTTGCATAATTTAATTTAAAAATATTGTTCAATTTTTCAAGAAAAAGAAAATGGAAAGAAAAAGAAAGAATCTGGTTGGATTCGTTGGGAGAAAATGAAACGATGGTTGAACAAAATAATTATTATTTTGTCAAAATTTTGTTATTCTTCGTGGGACAATTTTCATCAGGGTTGATAAACGATTAATGAAAATTATTGGGAAAATGATGAATTAGGATATTTCGGTCGTTTGTTTATGCGACGTTTGCTCGCGATAGGATCGCTCGCGACTTTGTAAAATTGAGACGGACCGGGCGAGGACGCAAGATGGGGGTTGAAGAGGGAGAGAAGGGTGAGGGAGAGGGGACTGGGGGGTCGACTCGGCCACCACCGAGTCTTTTGGAGGCTGACAAGAATTATTAGTGGGTGAAGGTAGCCAGTAGCTGAGCCGAGGATCAATACCAGGCAGACGTCCGTGCAACCGTGCTTGTGGAGTGCTGCACTTCTCTCCTCTAGCACGTACACACACACACACACAAACACACGCACACACAAGTATAGATATATAGAAATATAGTACGAAGTGGGTAAGAGAGAGAGAGAGAGAGAGAGCTGCTCTAGGCTAGGCTGGCTAGAGCATAGCTAGAGAGGAAAGGGTAGCACGAGGTCGGGTGAGGTTAGATCGTGAGATGTCTACGTAGACTCTGGTTCCCATAAACTAGCCCAGCTTGACGCTGTAGTCACCATGGGGGTTCTCTCGGAGCTCCTGCTTCTAGCCATTCCAAGGAGAAAACATATAAAAGAAGAAGAAGAGGAAGAGGAAGAAAAAGAAGAAGGAAAAGAGGAAGAAGAAGCAGAAGAAGAAGAAGAAGGGGAGGAGAGGAGGAGGAAGATGAAGAAGATGCGACAAAAAACAAACTATGAAGGGAAGAACGATGGGAGAGGGACGAGAAAGAGGGGTGAATGGCATCGTGAATTTTTTTTTGCCGTTCAAGCACATTTTTCTTCCAAGGGTTGACGAACAATGACTCGATCGATTTCGCGGTAAATAATTTTCATCGCGATATGTTCTTTTTCTCCATTCGATGGAATAAAAAACAATTTAATCGGACGCACCCTTAACCCAATTGCATACCTTTTGACGTTTAATAGCGGATAAGGGGTGGTTCGATGGACTCGAGGTTAGGGAAGGGTTTTGAAAGAGGGAGAACACGGGAGGAGGAAGGGTGGAAAGAGAGCTGTCCCAGTCTTTCAGAAACGTCGCGTCTATTCCCGAGTCTCGCGTGTGTCTCGGCGACAATGAAGGAGAGAGAGAGAGGGAGAGGGTTGCTCCTCGGGGTGTGTTGGCATTAGCTATGTAACTTTTGCGGAGGGGTCGCTTATGGTATAATGCCTCAACGGTTAAGAGAGAGAGAGAGAGTGATGATGCAATTAATTCCGCACGAGTAATCAATTTGTCAATTTTCACCCTTACGAAAACAATTCTAAATATTTCACAAACATTTCTATCATCTCGTCAATTTTCACGAGCTTATAAAGCTATTTATTACAATTATTTACCAAAATATTATTTTTCATTCCTTGCGTCAATGAGATTAAAAAAAGGAAGAAATTCGATAAGATCGATACACCCCGGAAAAAGCTTTTTTCGAACGTTCTCCGGGGAGGGATGCACGTCCGAGTCGACTCCGGACTTTGAGCCTGCGTGTACGCGTCGACGTTGCATCATCTTCGCTGAGGAGGAAAGGGGCGCGAGAAAGTAGAAAGGGAGACAGAGAGAGAGAGAGAGAGAGAGAGAGGGTCGAAGTGGTTGGCAGTGTGGTCGAGGCTTTCGGTCGAAGGGGGTTGCGAGCAACGAAGAGGTTCGGGGGAAGGGGTTGAAGACGACGAAGACGACATTGCGCGACGCGAGACGACCGAGCGAAAGAGAGAGAGAGAGAGAGGAGAGGTGGTAAGAGATGAGGAGAGAGAGTGAGATAGGTCGTTCAGCGCAGCAAGGAGGACAGAGGGGTGTGAGAGGGCAGTCACGGAGGGTTGGAGAAGGGTGAAGGGTAGGATAGGAACACACGGAGGGCCACGATTGATCCGTGGTAGCCCTCCGTCGCCCAACCTCACGAATTCTCAACGCTGCACACTTTCGCACGCGCGTCTCACAACCAACACCCCTCCTCCTTCTCACTCGTTACCCCCGCTGAACTACCCCTCTGCTGCGCCCTCCTTCTCGTATATGCCCTCAACCGTCTTTCCTTCCTCTTCGTGTTCCGGCTTATGCGGCACACCGACTCGCATCGCCTTGTGCAAGCCCTGTATGTCGATACAACCCTCGCACGACCCTAACACATTCTAAGCCCTAACTCACCCCTATACACACGTATAACGTTACTTTTTCTTTCATTCGCTTGATTCCTCGACCTCTCTCTCTCTGTCGTCGACAGTGACGAGTAAAGTCTCTTTGTACTTTTCGCAAGCTGGTAAGAGCGAACGCGAGACGTTGTCGAACACGCTCGAACAGTTTTCGTTTCGTTCTTAAGGGTGGATTATAATTTATGACGAGCGCAATTTTATGAAGATTAAAAATTCACGAGACCAAGCGATAAGTATCGAAGACGTACGATCAAATTAGCCGTTATTAAACTCGCCATCTCACCAAAAAAAAGACAAAAAAAAAAGGAAGAAATTAGACCCGAAGTAGAAACTGCCGGAAGTGGTCAGACGCGTCGAGCAATCTCGTTGAATTTATCTCCCCCTCTCGCACCTCTCGTTATTTCTAGCCCCGGGGCATCGTATATATTCTCCCACAATTTCGTATACAGAAATTCAGTAAGAAAAGTTGCCCGAATGAAGTAGAAAATGTTCGAATCGATCGGACAGATCGATGAATACGATTGAGAATGGGCTCGTTATAATGAACCGTTATACCGAAGCCGTTAGAATAGAAAAATTGTACGCACAAACGAAGCTTGGAGCTAGGTACAGCTAGAAGACGATGCGAGGCACGAGAGTGAGAGAAAGAGAGAAATAAAAGATGGTGTGTGTAATACCGAAAGAGGATCGCTTCGCCATAAACGAAGCCACGCGCGTATTCACGCGCTCGATCAGACAGGTACACATAGTGTACATATACATATATATATGCGTGGGTATGCGTGCATATATATATATATATGTAGGACATAAAAGCAGTATAGGCAAGAGGCAAAGCGTATATGGGCAACGAGAGAGAAGGAATGCGACAACTGCAAGGACAGCTCTCGCTCGGTGTTAAAGCTCTCCTTCGAGCGGCGCATCCTAATTAGCACGGTGGCGAATTTAACGAAGAGAGATCACAACGTGATATCTTCGAGCTCGAAAAACGGGGCTTGTATATATATTTATTTATATATCACCGCTACCGCGAGTCCTACGGGTCTAAAAGGTCGCGATCGTACAACGATCGAACAAACTACCCTTCGATGAAATCGCCATTTTTCTTTTTTTCTTCTGTGTTCTTACTTTTTTTTATAAAAAAAAAGGAGATGTAATTTGTTAATTCTTTGTCTACTAAATGTTCATCGTGTTGTTATCCTTATCATCGACTCTGTTAAAAATGAAAGGAGAGTTTTCTTTTCTATTTCGAAAAATTGGATTTGTTTTTACGTTTGGGTCCATTTTTGGGTTTTGTCGCGATCGTTCTGTAGACTCTATCGGTTGTAGATCGCTCCAGCGACCATACGGACCATGATAGAGAGACAGAGAGGGAGAGAGAGAGAGAGAAAGAGGAGAAATCGTAGGATTCATTGAATCGAATTCCTCGCATATTTTCTCTTTTTTTTTTTGTTGTTTCGCTGTTTCTCCGTTTCTACTGTAGGCAACTGCCTGTAGCGATGGTAACTACACGTGCATATATATATATATACATAGTACGATGCGGTAGAGAAAATAAGAGGAGGAACGACGAAGCGCGACCGCGAGTGCACCGTTAACCGGCCGATATCATTCAGCGATAAATTGTATCGAGGGGGCTTAAGAGTTAGATACGAGATCAATAGGATTACCGGCCAGTCCGAAAGCGAAAGAGTGAAATAGTACGGAAGAGAGAGAGAGAGAGAGAGAGAGAGAGGACTGATGATCGTAAAAGTGTGTCTCTCGATCATTCTCAGTAGAAAAAAAAAGAAATTAACAAAAGACAAAACGACCCAGCCCCTTCGACCGTGCGACAGTACCAAAAAAAAATCAACGAGGTCGGATGGGAGGTCATCGTCGCGCGATTTTCTCCACGCCCGAGGATTTTTTTTATCCACGCACGAAACGATTGTAACGACGCAAGTTCACGGGGTCGCAATTAAATATTGTCTCGGAGAATTCTCTCGCTCCAGCAATTATCACACCCGGGGCGAAACCTCGTCTCTTACATTTTGGATAAATTGACGAAGTGTCGTGTAAAAACGAATACAAGAAATAAAAATATTGTATCGAAATAAGCTCGGAAAAAATAAACTGTTATCGGTATTGCAGCTGGGAGACTTTATCGTCGATTAAAGCGGGGGCAAAAAATTGTTATGACAATAACAGTCGATATTATAATTGTAATAAGAAAAAAAAATTGTTTTTTAAATCCTCGTTATAGCAGCAAAAAGAAAACAAATAAATAAATTATAAAATTTTCTTCCCATTTCCTGTTCTCTCGAGATTTTATCTCATCGTTATAGGGGATTTATAATACTTGTGCTTGCTAGAGCTGCAACAATTTTCTGAGATGCAATAATAATTAATATTAACAACACGTACTGAATAATTAATATTAACAACACGTACTGAATAATTAATATTGACACGTTCTGTTCTCACAAAAATTCACAAGAGAAAATTTAGACAATAAATTCGATACAAGAACAAAAATAAAAATGAAATAAACTAAAAATAGAGAGAAAGACTGGCTGACTAATAAATTTATTATGCCCTAGCACTCTATGGGGCAATTTCATAAAATTGTATAATGACTTCCAATTAATTTATAAAAATCAAAATTAAATAAAATAAAAATTATAAATAACTTACAACTACGATTTACAACTAAAAAACTATTGGCAGCGAGAGACAGAGAGAGATAGAGAGAGAGAGAGAGAAAGAGAGAGAGAGAGACATTGATTCATTGATTGAGTATTTATTATACCCTGGCAAGCCTTTCGGTAATTGTGGCTAGTATAATATGAGTAACAGCAGAATAAAATATTCGAAATTTAACTTAAAACTAAAAGCATAGGTAAATATACAAAGTAATATATACAAATTTAGTTTAAAACTAAAAACCAAGAGAGGAGAGAGAGAGAGAGAGAGAGAGAGAGAGAGAGAGAGAGAGAGAGAGAGAGAGAGAGACCGAAAAGAGGAAGAAGAGAAGGAAGAGAGGAAGAAGAAAAGAACGACGAAATATACATCATGCGGTTCGCAATCCGTAGCACGCATCGCGAGCGATCTCTCCTTCTCTCTCTCTCTCTCTCTCTCTCTCTCTCTCTCTGCGAATAATACTATAATACCTTGGGGTTACCTAATAACGCACGTAAACGCAATTTCAAAGGCCACAGCGGCACGCGGGCCGTTCTTGGCTCTCTTATATGCGCGATCCTCTATCTTACCGTGTGGGTGCGTGCCCGTGTATGTGTGAGAGGAGGGAGCGAGAAGAGGCAACGCGAAACCAACATCAGCTTCCTCTAACTTCTTCCACTCTGACTCTGGTCTTTCTCCGTTCGGTTCAACCGGCGATGCAGCATGCGTTAAAATAGAGAAAATGAAATTGAATCGTAACAACCTCGGATTAGTTCCATATATATACACATATATATATATATATATATATATATATATATCCATTTTCTTAGGATAATATTATTATTAGACAAAATCATCGTATTCCTCCCTACATTCTTCGTATCTCCACGCTGGAACGCGAGATTAAGTTATCGCGATTGAATCGATTTGTTTGATCGCAAAAAAACAAAAACAAAATTTTAAACAAATGAAGAGAAGAAGAAAGATCGAATTTCTTTTTGTAAAAAAAAAGAATATATATTTTTTGTTCTCTACGTTTCGATCCGTGTGTGTGTGTGTGTGTTTTGTCAATTTCCGGTATTCGCGCTCGTTCGCCACGACGATAAGTCAGAGTCGCGGCCTATCATATCGTGTCGGTATTAGAATTAATATCTGGCTGTGTGACGGCTAGGCGCGTGTTCCAGCCGAGTTTCGCGTTCTTCCTCTTCACGCAATGTGTGTTGTTAACACACACACATACGCGCACACAGACATAACGAAGCACACACGTGCGAGCACGGAGTGCAACGCGTTCTTGGTTTCTTTTTTTAGTACTGCATAAATCCAACATACGGTTACCTCTACGTGTATATACGTAATATACGTAGCGATGCGTTATCTAAGAACGCGCGGGCGTGCGGCGCGTTGCAGCGGCGCGCGATTTCGATAGTGCCGGTGCGATACGACACGCGATTCGATTATTGGCGTGCCACGTACAAAATACGACTTGCGTTGCGCGACTCGCGCCCTTGAAAACTACCTTGCTACACAACCAACGCTATCACGGATTTAACAAAAAGAGAAATTAAAATAAAAACAATACAACAAAAAATTATTAACCAATCGTCATGGCGCAAGCCACGAGGCTGAAAGTCTTGGAAAATTATAATTAAGAAGAGTGAAATAAATTGAAAGGAAACGAGCAAGAATTCACCCTAGTTTTTAAAAAATCTAAAAATCTTATCATCGCTGTAGAACGAACGCTATCGCGGATTTAAAAAAAGAAAAGAAAGGAACAAAAATTATTAACCAACTGGCATGGCATAAGTCACGATTTTAAAAATCTTGTAAAACAATAATTAAGAAAAGTAAAAGAAAATGGAAATAAAAAACAAGATTCCATCCTAAAATCGAAAATTTCTAAAGTTTGTTTTTTAAAAATTCTAAAAATGTTATCATCGCTGTAGAACGAACGCTATCGCGGATTTAAAAAAAGAAAAGAAAGGAACAAAAATTATTAACCAACTGGCATGGCACAAGCCACGATTCTAAAAATCTTGTAAAACAATAATTAAGAAAAGTAAAAGAAAATGGAAATAAAAAATAAGATTCCATCCTAAAATCGAAAATTTCTAACGTTTGTTTTTTAAAAATCTAAAAATGTTATCATCGCTATACAATGAACGCTATCTCGGATTAAAAAAAGCAATAAAAAAGAAAAAAACATTTTGTAAAACAATAATTAAGAAAGTTTAAAAAAAAGGAAAATGAATAAGACAAGAATCCACCCTAGAGGTAAAAATTTCCAAACATTATTTTGAAAAAGAAATCTTATCATTGTTGTACAAACAAATTGAAAAGAAAAATCGAGAAAAAAAAAACGATACGATTCTCGTGGACGATGCACTCACGTCGCGCGTGGCTTTCCCGCGCGTACTGCGCGCTCGCGCTTATTCACAGCCGCACGCGCGCATATTCGAGAGGCTGATAGAAAAGTATATTTGTGGAACGATTGTTAGCACGTGTAGACACGGGAAAAAGAATGAAGGACAAGAGGATATAGGGGCAGGAGGGTGGAGGTCAGTTGCAAATACACACACACACACATATTTTACGGACCAATGTATATTGGCACTATTCAACAAGCCTATATACAATTCGCCCGTAAATATATACCTACGCGTAGCGTCATACGCCGTACGTGAGTTATAAAATCGAGAGTGTGCGTTTAGCGCGTGCACGCACCGACGTGCCGGAGATTTCCGCGTGTGCGTACTATACGTATCAGGTGCCCGAAAGAGAGAAACAGTGAGCGAGAGTAAGAAGTAGGCGAGGAAAGAGGGAGGAAGAGTGGGGGGGGGGGGGGCAGCGCAACCGATAGAAGAGACGAGGCGAGGATGAAGAGAGTGAACGGGAGGGGGGCCATGAGAGAGGAGTAAGAGAGGAGAGGGGAGCGAATGCGAGGATTCGCGAACGTGGCGCGCGAGAGACAGAGAGAGAGAGACCAGCGTGAGAGAGCTCGGGCGCAATTCGCGTTACCTAAGAATCGCGTATATATATCATCAAGAATCGCATATCTCTCTCTCTCTCTCTCTCTCTCTATCTATCTATCTCTCCCTCTCTCTCTCTATATATATATAGATATATATCTATATATCTATATATATATAGGTATATGCGATTCTTAGGTTATACATATATATCTATATATCTATATATATATATATTCTTACATATATATATAAGAATCGCATATTTATATATATATGCGATTTTTCGGTTATATATATATATAAGCGGACGTAATAGCGATACATATACATGCATTATATATATATACGTATAGACGTGCGTACGAATGAGTGTGTATATGTATAGGCAGGTATATCGCACCGCAACTCTGGCACGTGCATGCTGTAGTATAGATTTGTATATATATGTGTGTTTGTGTGTGTGTGTGTGTGTGTGTAACGCGACCAATACCATTGAATGCTCTCGACTTCGTTCGCAAAGGAGACGACGTTTGCGTGTATTGGATACGGTCGTGTATAAAAGGAGAGACGCAGAGTGGTGATGGTGGTGGTGGTGGTGGTGTTCGCGATCTGGCCTTCCGTGCGCGCCACCTGGCCGAACACGTCTAGGGGGATCTAGACGTTTTTTTTCTTCTTCCTTTTTTTCTATACTTCGCTCTCCAAAGTCGCGGAGACCCCACGCATATGAATATAGATATACGGGTGGCTGGGTGGGTGGATAGAGCTCGAACTAGTGTACGTCTGTCTCTGTTTGTGTGTGTGTGTGTTTCGGTTTGCGTATGTGTGTGTGTGTAAAGACCGAGCGTTAATGCCAGGGCTTGAGTCATCGCGTCGCTGTGTAGTGGCTCGAGCGCGTGCGACACGCACAACCTCGCGAATGTGCGATTCTGTTGTTTTTTTTTATTTTGTTTTTTTTTTAATTTTTTTTTTATTTTTATTATTGTTCCTTTGTTTTTACTACGACGTATCGAGACGGTACGAAATTTGGATAAATCGCCGCTGTCGCCAAATGGAAGGACGTACGGTTTCTCGGCGGACGCTCCGATTTTTTCTGTTTCGTTTTTTTTAAGGATTATCTCGAAAAATAATTGAAATATCGTGCAATTTTTTTTCTGAATTTTATTTTTTTCTCTCTCCAGGAAGATATCGAAAGATTTGTTGATTTTGCGATAAAATCTAAATTCCTCGGATCGTGATCAAGAATCGAGAGTTTCATTGCAATCGATACGATAATATCGCTTTGTATCGTCGATCGATCGTTTTACGTCTTCGCGCGACGCTCGGATAAATCATTGATTTTTCACCGACAGTTTCCAATTACGACACGAACGATTCTCTCCTAGGAAAATTCTTTGCCAAAAAAGAACCAAAAGCAAAACGCTCAAAAAAAAAAATCTTTCGAAATACGCGAATCCGAGACGTCGTAAATCGTTACGCGAGAAAAGTCAAACGAGCGCGCGCGTTTTCGTGCTATTCATTCGAATTCTCGGCTGGAAAAACCCCTTGCCGCGCGAGTTTTACCCCCTCCCCGTACCAGCCACCCTCTCGCCGATCACCCCGTTATATCCAGCGCGTGCATACCCGAGGTCGGAAAAAAAGTTGAAACAAAAATGTAAAAAAAAAAAACGGGGGGAGGAGAAGGGAGCATGAGGAAAACACGAATATCCATCCGAGAGAGAGCTTCCTACGTGAAAAAATACCGTGCTTTGCATCGTTACATTGTCATATTTCCCACCTGCAAAGTACGTTTATTTTTCTTTTCAAGTCTAAAAAACACACGAAGCGCACGGGGAACGTTCCCCCTCCCTCCTGCGCCCCACTCACTCGCTCCCTCGCTCGCGCGCTCTCTCTCTCTCTCTCTCTCTCTCTCGCCTACCACCCCGCTCAGCCTTTTTCCCCCACTCCGCCAACACCATTCGCTATCTCGCTTTCACTCCCACTACCTTCGCGAAACGCGAAGAGATCCGCGATCCGCCGCCGCCGTCGCAGCAGCAGCAGCAGCAGCAGCAGCAGCAGCAGCAGCAGAGCGACGGCGCACGCGAGCGAGAACAAACGCGAGAGGGGGAAAGAGACGGAACGAGCCAAGGTGGGGAGGGAGAGTGAGAAAGAGCGAGAGAACGGAGAGAAGGAGAGGAAAACGTGTGTGCGTGAGCGTTTCACACCTGACTACCGCGGTAGTCAAGCCAGCGACTGTGGCGCCACTTCAAAATAATACTAAAAATATGATAAAAAGAAGAATAATTAAACGATAAATCGTATTTTTAAGTGCGACGAATTATCGCGAATTTTTTTTCTATCGTTGATTAGTGTAAAATGAAAATTGTAAGATCAATGGTGTGTTGGTAATACCGCGGCGTATACGGTAGGTTAGTTGACCGCGGGGCCGAGCGAGCGCTGAGCTGACAGTAGGCCGGCGACGTCACAGTGGGCCGGTTGAGCCTTCCTTCGTTCGATTCAGGCAGGCTCTCTATTCATTTTACATGTAGCAAGGTAAATATTGATATGCGGGTGTCTAATTTTAAACGTGGCAATTCCTTACCCTCGACGCATCTTCTCCCACTTAATCCCAATCCTGTCCTCCAACAAACTCAAAAAAAAAAAACCACGAGAAACAGTGCGCGCAATATACGAATTTCAATTTCTACGTGATAATCTACGTAAAGAGAACGAGAAAAGCTCCAAAATTAAATTAAATAAACGCGTGATCGCGAAAAAGTTTGACAATAATCCAAAAACAAAAAAAAATTAAACAAACAAAAATCAAAAATATAAATATTCGTTAAAAATCTTCGCGCGACGATCTTTCCCCATCGTCGGAGAGAAATCTCGCCTCGACGAGACGAAAGATCTTTAAAATGGTGTAAATAAATATAAAGAAAGAGAGAAATGTAAATGAAAAATTAATCCTAAACGCGTGTGAAAAGTTACATGATAAACGAGCTGATAATTTGTTTTACAAATTAAACAAATTAATAAAAATTGTAACTAGAAAAAAAAGCCACGCGCGCACGAATAATGTAATCAAAGTTTTGATTCTCGCGAGAGCGAGATGTCATCGTTGATCGATCGTTACGACGAATTTTTAGTTTCTTGCTTTAAAAAAAAAAAAAAAACAACAAATTTTCTTCACGTTCTTCGAAGAATCATCGACGATTGGAAAAATCCATCGAGCTTGAAGATAGGAAAGAAAATTTCTGACGTCGTATTGGTGCGTGGCCACGAGTAAAAAAAAACCGAAAGATATCGACGTGCGACGATTTTTGTGCATCGTGTAAAGGAAACAACAATAACAACAACAACAACAACAAAAACAAAATACGAACGAGTCAAAAGAGACAGAGACGTTCGATTTTCCCCACGTCTCGACCGACGATCTTCGTTCGTCGCTGTGATCTTCGAAGTTTTGAAAAAAGAACGAAAACAAAGAAACGAAATACAAAAATTTTTCTTTCCATTTGTTGTTGTTTTTTTCTAAAAACGTGAAAAAAAATTGTTTTAACGAAAAAAATTTCTGGTTTTTTTTCTTATTTTTTTTATTTTCCGTCGAGCACGAAATAACTCGCGGATGCTTGCACGCGCCAATATATCGCACGTCACGCATCGAGACACGTGAAAACTGCTCTTACTGCGTGTGCAGCACCAGAGACGAGACTAATGTTTCTACGACGTTTTCTTCTCTCGTTCTTCCTCTCCGTTCGTTTGTCTCTTTCTCTCGTTCGTTCTCTCGCGATCTCGTAAATTCGTGTGTGTGTGTGTGTGTGTGTGTGTGTGTGTGTGTGTGTGTGTGCGTGCGTGCGTGCATTTGTGTGTATGTGCGTATTTATGACGTCGATGCAGTGCACGCATGTTTATTTAATTTTTACTTTTTCTTTTTTTTGTTATTTTTGTTATTTTTGTTAGGTCGGTACACGTTTACGGGACACGAGCGCACGCGACTATTTCATGCATCAAATTTTCTCCCGTCTCCCTTTTTCGTACTCTCTCTCTCTCTCTCTCTCGGTTTGCTTTTCTCACAAAGAGATTTGCCATTTCCTGCTCTCTGGCGCGGTTCCGCGCGTTTCTAATCTCGCGAGATCCCGTCGGCTTGCTTGGCAAATATCGTATTTCGTCATTATCACCGATCTTCGGCGTGCGCCTCTCGCGCGGTCCGACAAATACCGATCCGAGAAACGAAAATCATTTTCACAATTTTGTTAATTTTTTGATCGAGACAATAATAATAATAATAATGAAAATTGAGTTACAATTTTGCAACGATCGATATTAGATTTCTATAAAATTATTGTTGTTATTATTATTATTATTATCTCCATTAAAATCAACGTGCAAACAATAATTCGCCGAAGACAATTTGCGTCTTCTTTTTTTTTTTTGCTGAAAGAGAGGAAAGGGAGAAAGAGGAAAATAAGAAGAAGAAAAAACGAAAGAAAAAAACGAAACACGTAAATATTCTCGCGATAATTCGCGGGCTCGTCTGACGCACGCACCGTCTCGCATTCCGGGAAAATTCATCGCGTCGTTCGCACGAGCGTGAAAGTAATGAGAGACAAAAAAAAGCGAAAAATAAACTCACACACACACACACACACAAACAATAAAATTATGAAATTATGTCACGTTGCGTGAAAAAAGAAAAAAGAAACGCCCTCGCGGCAAAAAAGACAAAAAAAAAACAGATCTATATACGCGACGGGGACGATATTCTTCCCTCGTATTTTTGAATACCGTAACGAAATCGGCGAGAGACGCGCCACGAGCCAAAAATCATACGCCTCGACGAATTCGCGCTCGCGCCAATTTTTGCCCAAATTTTTCTTTCCTTCTTTTTTTGTTTCTCTCGCACGCGAAAATGTGCATACGGATTTCCTCCTCTCGACGCGACCCCCACCCCCTCTTACGCGCGATCACCCCCCCCCCCCCCACGAACCCCTCGCCGCGCGCCACCGTCGCTATAACGTCGTATCGCCCTTCCCGCGCGCGCCCGCGCTTGCTGGCACTCGCGTGGTATCCGCGCGCGCGAGAGCGCGTGTGTGTCCCCCCGAAAAGCCGGAAGTCGGAAAATCTCGACGGATAAGACATATATCGAGAATAAATTCGCGAATGTCGCATTTATACGTTTGATTATCGCACAATTTTGAGCGTCAAAATGATCGTCGCGGTTTATACTTCGCTCGCCACCTGTTTCATCGCGCGCGGGCGTTTTTAATCGCGGGGAAAAATATTATTATAAATTGTTACGTCGTTTTCGTCTTCTTCTTCTTCTTCTTTCCTCTTCTTCTTCTTCTTCTTCGTCGAAATTCGCAAGATCCATGTGTGATAAATTTATCCGATTTAACGTTGGTTTTCTTGGCTTTCGCGCGCGAATGATATTTTACGTCGGCCACGCGCGCACACACGGTCACACGTGACGAGAGAGAGAGAGAGAGTGCAAGACTTTTTAAATGTGCGGGCGCGCGATTTCTTATCGTCAGAATTTTTATTCGTTTCCAAAGTTTCACGTTCTTTCTCATTTTTTTATTTGATCTTTCAATTTTTGTTTTGAATTGTAATTAATTTTTCTCGTCTCTCGCATTACTGTTTCCCGTTCGATCGTTCGTCGATGTCAGTTTCGGTTCGCGTTAACGTAACGAGAAATCATCCACGAGTGACGACGGAACGAATCAAAGTGCGTTTTGCAAATGAAATTTCGTTGTTTATCCCGGAAGTGACGATCTCTTGCCGAAAGATTTTTATTTAAAAAAAACTTTTTTTATGCTTCTCGCGCGATTATTGATTTCTCGCGAAGAAATCGGTCGCCGCAACGACGAGAGAAAAGGAGAGAAAAAAAAATCGAGGAATCGATCGAGTGCGTACGTGGATAAGAGCGAGATCGTGATTGCGAGAGAGATAGAGAACGTGTCGCGGGGGAGGAGAGGAGAGGTGGAGAGGGAGGGGAACGATCCGACTGTGAGTAAAACGGAGAGACGAGCGTCTCGCGCGTTCGGCGCAAGTGCCGAGACGGGAATGACGCGAGAGCGACGAGACACGAGGTCTGCGTGACGTTGCGACGAGCGCGGCGAGCCCGAGAGACTCGTTAAAAAATAATTAAAACGATTTTTCAAAAAAGAATTTAGAAAAAAAGGGAAAAAATCGTTGTCGTTAATGACAATTGTCAAAAAGAAAATGAAAGAAACGTTTCGCGTTTCTCGAATGCGATTGTAAGAAACGATAAAAATCGTAAAAGGAGCAAAAAGGGTTCGTGAAAAATCGCGAATTTGAAAGAAGAAAAAAAAAGCCCCCAAAAAAACAACAAAAGTGTTTCTAATGACGCGGGACGAGTGCGTGTTTCGTAGCAGCCCGGCGGCAGTTCCGAAAATATCTCACGTGCGCGTCGAGCTCGAAAAGGGTGAGAGAGAGAAAGAGTAAAGTGACGGGCGGGCGGATTTCGGCGGCGACGGCAGCATTGCGGGGAACGAGAGAGAACGAGAGAAATAAAAAGAGAGAGAGAGAGAGAGAGACGAAGGTGGTCGCTCTCTCGGAGAGAGCGTCAAGTGGTGGCCCGGCGGCGGAATCGCTCTCGTAGAAGCGCGTCGTCGCTCTCCGCCCTTCCTTTGCCGCGTGCGAACAAGAGAGAGAGAGAGAGAGAGAGAGAAAAAAAGAGAAAGAGAGAAAACTAAAAGAGAGAGAGAGAGATTTTGGTGTACCACGCACGAGCGACGAACCGGGAGAAAAAGAAGAGAAGATATAGGGAGAGAAGGACGAGGTTCGGTGAGCGAAAAAAAAACAAAAAAAAAACAAATTCAACTCGCGTGTGAAACGCGGGATAGAAACGAAAGCATCCGCGAGCGGATATAACCTCCGTTACTTATATTATGTATAGATATATGTATATATATATATATTTTAGATATATAGCCCAGAGTCCATTCGACGAGGATTCGATCGCTTCTCCATCCTTTCGTAACGCTATTTAAGGAAATTCATCTCCAGGTGAAACGCCAAACCAAGATTCGAATATCCCTCCGCAGGAGATTAAATTTTTTATCGTGCCATCCGTTTTCTCGATTCGAATCGACGACGAGGGTGACGTTAATGAGCCTGGGTTTATTGTCGCAAACGGAAATTGATAAAAATATTTGTCACTATCTTTATTATTACTATGTGCGAGATGGGAAAATTAATTTCTCACGTGGAATTTTCTAATGATAATAATTTAATCGGTGAAAAAAGAATCGAAAAATTTGAATAATTATTCGTAATTAACAAATTTAATTTTTCACAATTAACAAATTTAATTACTTTGATAAATTGATGTTAGTGTAAAAATGAAAAAAATTGAATTTTTAGTTGAAAAGTAACAGGAAGGAAGAGAGAGAGGGAATAAGGGATTAGCTATTCGTTGCCTAGGAGTTTGTATACACATACAGTGTGTTAGATACAAAAAAGAATCGAAAAGCTTGAACGATTATTCGTAATTCGTAAATTTAATTTTTCTTCTTTGATAAATTGCCATTAGTGTAATAATGGAAAAAAATAGAATTTTAAGTTGAAAAGTAACAGGAAGGAAGAGAGAGCAAGAATAAGGGATTAGCTATTCATTGCCTGAAAGTTTGCATACATATGTGTGTTAGAAAGTTACAGACTTGAAGAATCATTCGCAATTACTAAACTTTATTTTTCCACTTTGACAAATTGCCATTAGTTAACATATAAAAATTAATTTTACAAATATAATTTGCAAACTTTAAATATCCAATCACAAAAAAAGGAATCAAAAGATTCGAACAATTATTCGCAATTATTAAACTTTATTTTTCCACTTTGACAAATTGCCATTAGTGAACATATAAAAATTAATTTTTCAAATATAATTATTAAACTCAAAACATCCAATCACAACAAAAAGGAATCGAAAGATTGGAACAATTATTCGCAATTACTAAACATTATTTTTCCACATTGACAACTTTCCATTAGTCGATATATAAAAATTAATTTTTCAAATATAATTTTCAAACTCGAAACATCCAATCACAAACCGAATCGAAAGACTCGAACAATTATTCGTAATTAATACAATTAACTTTTCTACTTTGACAAATTGCCCCGAGTATAAAAATGAAAAAAGAAAATAGAATTTCGAGTTGAAAAGTAACAAGAAGGAAGAGAGAGAGAGCAAGAATAAGGGCTTAGCCGTCCGTTGCCTGGAAGTTTATCTACATATATGTGTGTCTATACGTGTGGACTCGAACAATTATTCATAATTAATAAAATTAACTTGCCTACTTTAACAAATTTCCCCTAGTACAAAAATGAAAAAAGAAAATAGAATTTTGAATTGAAAAGTAACAAGAAGGAAGAGAGAGAGAGAGAGAGAGAGAGAGCAAGAATAAGGGCTTAGCCGTTCGTTGCCTGGAAGTTTGTCTACATATATGTGTGTCTATACGTGTGGACTCGAACAATTATTCATAATTAATAAAATTAACTTTCCTACTTTAACAAATTGCCCCTAGTACAAAAATGAACAAAGAAAATAGAATTTTGAATTAAAAAGTAACAAGAAGGAAGAGAGAGAGAGAGAGAGAGAGAGCAAGAATAAGGGCTTAGCCGTTCGTTGCCTGGAAGTTTGTCTACATATATGTGTGTCTATACGTGTGGACTCGAACAATTATTCATAATTAATAAAATTAACTTGCCTACTTTAACAAATTGCCCCTAGTACAAAAATGAACAAAGAAAATAGAATTTTGAATTGAAAAGTAACAAGAAGGAAGAGAGAGAAAGAGAGAGAGAGCAAGAATAAGGGCTTAGCCGTTCGTTGCCTGGAAGTTTGTCTACATATACGTGTGTTTATACGTGTGGGAAGAAAATCAGCGGCCGGCTGGTTGGCTCAACGCTGCGTCTGAGCGATACGGCCCTGTCTACTGTGTGCGACGCGACACAGACGTTTGACGTTTGCCGAAGGTCGCCCGCGGGGCTAGAAGCGAGCGCGAGGAGGAGAGAGAGAGAGAGAGAGAGAGAGAGAGAGAGAGAAAAAAATACAACTCGCATCTCCCTCGCATTCGCTCGTTCTACGCACATACGTACATATATATACACGCACGCGTAAGCGTTTATCTGCAGCGCTTATTTTATAGTTATAGATAGACGGCTAACATACATATGTATACGAAGATAGTGCAATTGTCCTATATAGAGATAAAGCGCATGCGTATAACTATATAGTTATAGGTAGCAAACCGTACACGAAGCTCGTGCTAAATATTCGCGAGATCAAATTTGTACTAATTAAATTTGAAAATCAGAGAATAAGGTGGTATCATGCTTACTTTGATTTATAAGTATAGAAACTGTGGCGCACACAATTATTTATTAAAATAATTATTCATTCTTGCAAAAAAAAAAAAAAAATATTAATTAAATTATTGCAACGTCGTAAGACACTCCAGTTGATCCGGTAATATATTTCAATCCAGTATTATTTATTATTATTAAAAATAATAGATTACAATTATTCACTCACGGTAAAAAAAAAAAATTTATTGCCATGTCGTAAGACACTCCAGTTGGTCCAGTAATATTTTCCTATCCTAGGAAATGTAAAGAATTCAACTTAAAATCCGTCGATAAAAATGGTAAATTGCGCTTTTCTGGTATTTCGATTAATCGGACGCGTTAATAGGGAAATAATTAATTCCGGAAAACTCGTTACGTAACGAAACGCAATTTTTTATCGCCCTCGCCCATTTCGCGAGAACATTATCGAGTTTTCCAGTCATTTGATGATTATTTATCATCGTCGATACTTATCAATGGGAAACAATGATTCGTATCGAATGTGATGCGAATTTTGCAGCGAATTAATCGAACGTGCGATAATAATAATAACAATAACAATAATAATAATAATGAGATTCTCGCGACAAAGCAACGGCGAGTGATTAATGTAACAAAGAAATTTTGTTCAAAAAAATTAAAAATAATATTCGCGGTTGAATCGACGTGATTTTCGGACTCAACGACGAATATTCCGTTCGGTTGGGTCGAAATATTCGGTTTTTATTATATATATATATATATATTTTTTTTTTTATTTATTTTACCGACTCGTTTTTATTGCCCGCTTATTAACGCTTCGTTAGTCGACCGCACGCGTTTTTCAATTAAAATTTTTGGGAACAAAGCGATTTGTGCACACAGGAGGACGTTGCGGGTCGTCGGGCGGCGCATCGCGGTGAAATTCACACGCGCGCGCCTCCACACCGCCAACGACGATCGATATTATTAACGAATATTTCGACAGCTATCTACTTCTCGTTGTTTCAACTTTCACGGCTGACTTTTTATAACCGTGCTCACTCTTGAAAATTATACGGCTATATATATTTCTTTCGTGAACCGGTATTGCAATCTCGTCGTCGTCGCTGCTCGACCATCGACTAGGACAAAAAAAAGAAACAAAAAAATTCGTTAAAAATAACCGAGTAGAAAAATTATAATTTAAAAAAACAAAAAACCAAAAAAAATTTTGAGAATTTTTATTCCTCTTACCGATCGTTATAATTAATTTTATTGGGATTGTAATTAATTAACATCAATTCCCCAGGAATCGTTGATAAATAAAATAGAAAACGGTCGACTAATTTAATCGAAATAAAAATAGGATTAATTTATTGTATTTTTGTTTTTTTGATATTTGTTACAACGTACGTCGAGACGAGCTACATATTATTTCCTCACGCTACACACGGATATATATTATAGTAGTTACGGAGGAGGCACGAGTCTCCTCGATCACTCCTCTTTTCCTCTCTCTCTCTCTCTCTCTTTCTCTCTCCCTCTCTCAAACGCCGGCGCGCGAGAATTCTCTCTCAGCGTTCTATCCCGTGTACACGGACGAGCACGCGAAACATTTTCATCCACGTTCGACCACGCGAGCCGAGAGAGAGAGCGACAGAAAAAGAAAGAGAGAGAGAGAGAGACCAAGAGAGGCCGAAAGAAAGAGAGAGAGGGGGAGGAGGAGCACAGCGGCCCGCGCGCGCGCCACGCTGGTGTGACGTTTCTTAATTAGTCGAGTGATTGATGCTGAAAGCTCGAGCGAGCGGCAAACTTTTAGCAAACTATAAAGCTTAATTGGAGAAGGAAGATTCAGCACGCATGCTCGCCACGTATCGCTCGATACAACTTTTTTTTTGATTCTTCTTCTCTTTAACAAAAATCAAATAAACAAAATATTGAAATAATATTTCTTGTTTTTTGTTTTTTAAATCTTTTCTCGTTTCGTATCAAAGTGGATTTTTATCGTCGATTTGAAAAATTTCAACGTGTTTATCGTGATACAGCGATTTGTTAATACTTTGGATTTTATTTTTCTTCTTTTCGCAACGAGGGAGAAAGAGATGTGCGCGAGAGGGCGTCTATACAAATATATAAAATGTATATATATACGACCCTGTATATATATATACAGGGTGGTCCAAGCGCAACTTATGCATCGCTATAAATTCCAAAATATTCGTCGCACAAAAAAATGTTACATACAAAAGTTACACGATTTAACAAGATATACCATATACTTCATCAATTTTTTTTATATGTCGGGGCGTTTCGAAGATACGAAGAACAACTTTATTTTTTCAAACAGTACACTATATTTTTTACAGCAAAATATGATAGAAAATCAAATTTTGAGTAAAAAAGTATTAACCTTTATTAGCCCTAAGCCCAATAGGTAATGAGTAATTTCACTTTATTACTTGAAAATTTTCATCCCATAAAAAGAAAGTTGTCCCTCGAATCTTGGAAACGCCTCGAACTATAAAAAAAAACATTGATGAACCACGTTGTGCAGCCTTTTAAACTATGTAACTTTTGTATATAACATTTTTTCGTGCAACGCTGACTTTGGAAGTTATAACGGTGCATACGTTGCGTGGATCACCCTGTATATATATATATATGTTGCATATAAAATGCACGATAAGGCAACTCGTGTTGTCGAGTCTCGTCGACCAGCTCACACGATTAATCTCTCGATATACATACACGTCCTTTCCTTTTTTATTTTACCGCACTCTCCGTAAGAGAAGTTAATCGCTTTAACGCGACGATTGTTTATCGTCTCTTATTATGCAATAGCAATGTAGTAATAGGCGTCGAAATAAGAAAAATAAACGACGTGATTATAAAAAAAATTTCAAAAGAAGAAAAAAAAACGATTATCAGCCTTGGATGACCGTCAAATAATCCGCGAAGGCCACGAGACTCAATCGTATCTCAATTTTTCTCTGTCTCTCTCTCTCTCTTTCCAACAAAAACCCGTCGTCTCTCCTGCACTTCCCTATTGCGCGTAAACAGGCAAAAATCGCCTGAAAAAAAAATGAAAGAAAACTTACAAATTATCCATTAAAAAAAAAAAAAAGAATTAAAAATTAATCACTCACCGAAAATAATTTCTCGTCCGACAAGGAAAACGTGTCAAGCGTTAAAAAATGTCTCTAGTAAATTGGAATATTTATCGAACAAAGTCGTTTATTATTTCACGGAAAATAAAAACGTATATTGGGCAAGGATTAGTCATTGAAAAATAGTGAAATTTTTCTCAAGTTTCTTCGCGCTTGAGTCGGACGATAAAAAAATAAAATAAAACAAACAAAAACGAATTGTCATAGACCGTCGCTCGTCGAGCGTTGATTCACCTCGAAACATTATTTATACATATATATACACATACATACATACATAGCAAAGAAAAAAATCACAAATACAGTTATGAGTAGAACCGCGTGTAACGTAGGTTTGAAAAGGGTCGTTAATACCGCGTAGCTAACGACGAGTGTCTACTCCCCCTCCTCCTCCACCCCCTCCCCTTTCTCCAGCGCCCTCGATATCACCGTGTGCGAGACGAACGAGAGTTCTTCATCCTCCTCGCGCCATGGAAAGTCTCGCGCCTATACGAACAAACGCACACATCCCCCCCCCCCCTCCTCCCCATATTTTTACTCCCTCTCTCCTGTCTACCGTCGAATAAAAAAAATTCAAAATAAAAAACGATAGAAAAAGCGAGAGAAAGAAAAAAGGTCAGACGGTAGTAACTGCAGAAAAAAAGCAGGAACGAAGCAAGAGAGAAAGAAAAAATTAAAAAAAAAAAGAAATAAATAAAAGCAAGAGAAAAAAGGATGAGCGCACTGTCTCACGTCTACATCCCGGGGTCTTCCTCTTCTACACAACCACCTACCTACTTACCAACATTCTGCTTCCACCGTCTGACTTTTATACGTTGATATATATATATATATATCCCGATTCCGGTGTCGTTGGCGAATCGTTGCGGAGGCAAAGAGCGAGCGAGAGAGCAAGAATGAGACAAACAAGGAGAGCACCGCGTTGTATACGCGCGGGATTCCGTAAACACGAGCTAACCTTGCGAGCGAGAGAGAGAGAGAGAGAATGAGCCAACGGGAGAGAGAGAGAGAGAAGACACACCGCGTGGCTACCCCCACCCCCCTCCCTCGTTCTCTTTCTCGGCTACCCATCTAGCCCCAGTTAATGGTGGTTGTGGTAGTGGCGGCATCAGTGGCGTCTTTACGAGTCTCGTGGAGTCTCGTGGTCCTCTCCTCGTGTACGTAAATGCGTTCTCTCCCCCTCCCCCCTTCACAACCCATCACCCCCCAACCCCTCTCTCTCTAACTCCCACTCTACATAGATATTTTGTGCAATATGCGTTACACAGTCTCGCGTCGTTCGTTCGTGTGCGCGTCTGCAAATTCTACCCGTCGGTGTTTATAAGCAAGGGCGAGCGTTTGTATGCGTTCGAAAACACTACATAGATGCCTTATACGCTTGACAGAGCCCCGTAACCGCGACCGTAACTTTAACGACTGCCGCAAGTATAGCAGAGCTCCCAGTCAGGTCCCGTACGTGTTCTTCTATCTTTTCCTATATATCTATATATTTACGTACACACACACACACACACACAGACATACATACACACATACATGTGCATGTATGAATGTGTGTCTGTATTTTTAAGTACGTATGTGTACCCAGGGATATAATACTACTGTTGCTCTGTTGCACTTGTGCTCCTTATGCACGGAAGTTCTCTGGGAGACCTGGTCGAGCTAAGAGCCGAACTAACCACCTAGAGACTAATGTATACGTGTATCCGTCTCTCTGGTGTTTGTATATTTGTGAGAAAGGCATCGCGTAAGCTCCGACACCCCTAGCGGGCAATCGCGTTCTTCTTCCGTCGCGGAGTCCAACGTTTGGCTACATATATGTAGGGGGGGGGGGGGGGGGGGGGTATATGCGAATATAATTTCGTAGTTTACACGCCACGACGAGGAATATTTCGTATAATACGTGTGTATGTGTGTGTTCTCTCATGATTTCTATGACGCTCGGGAGGCCTGCGTTTACAACTAATTGCGAGACGCTCGTTCGGTCTTCCGACCGACTCGTCGCAGACGATCCCGTAAAGCAAAATAGGCGGTATTTTTTTTTATTTTCTTCTTTTTTTTTTTTTAAGTTAACCTCGTTGTACAGAGACTCGTGCGCGTTCAATTATTTTTATTATTTTGTCAATACGGTATTATGAGCAATTTACCAGGTTTGTGTGTGTAGATACGAGGTTTCTCGACCCTTTTACGTTGCCGCAATGAGAAAACGAGGAGAGATGGAATTATTGTTTCTTGGATAATTACGATTTTATTATCGCGATTAAAAAATGTTTGGTTTTTCTTTTTTATTAGGAATTTTTAATCGTTGATATTTAACGACGATCTCGATTATCGTTTATAAATTAGATCAAAGCTTGGAGAGCTTGTGTATTTAAGGACGAGAGAAACGGAGGAAAGAATCTCGTTAAAATTTTTTATCTCGCGATTACAGAGAGAGAGGAAGGAATCGTAGCTCTAACGAAGGCTTAAAGGAACGTTCATGTTGGAGAGCTTGAGGAATGAATCAAAGATCGATTCTTCTATACAGAATTTATATTGAATGGCGGAGATTGTCCGACGCGAATAAATTAGACTCGAGCGAAGTTAACGTAACCAGATCTATTTTATTTCCGTTTAATTGAGCGTCTTCTTTAAATTCTACCTCGCTATTGGACGAAGGAACGCGTCGCTATCGAACGCACCAACGAAGGAGCGTTTCTCTCGAATAGTCCCGGTCTCTTACGAAGCTTGTACAGGGTGCTAGCTATAATAGCTTAACGTATGAGAGAAATAGTCGTCGCGGTACGGAAAGGAAAAGAGGAGGAAGCGAATGCACGCGAGGACGACGCTTAGTTAAGCAGCGTTACACGTATTCCTCGTCGTGTTGACTAGCGAATCGAGCATGCTTCTCAATTAATATTTTAATTGCCTCGATTATTTCTATCGCGATTTTCTATCTATTTATCTGTCTCTTCCTTGTCCGTTCGGAAAGGAGGGAAAGAAATAAGAGAGAGAGAGAGAGAGAGAAAAAGATTTTTGCTATGTCACTTCCGGCATGATTCTTCTTGTATTTCTACACGAACGTACCGTTCCTTATTTTATGTTTATTTTAGTTTGTTTTTTGTTTGCTTTTGTTTTATTTCGTTTAATTATTTTTCATTCAAACAAGATCGCTCTCGTTTCCTACCAGAGAGTTCGTCCCACGCGCCTACGTACGTTCCCTAATGTGGCACGCTCGATTAATTGTAACAGCGATGCGATAACGAACGTCCCAACGACAAACGGAACAAATATACGGTCGATGCTAATTCGTAGCAGATATTTCTTCCTACGTACTTACTTACTCTTGTCTATGCAGGAAACTATGAAAATTTCGAATTCCAAAAAACAATTTACAACATCAAGATTTTAGTTAAAAAAAATTATTAATTAAAGTATTTCGATAAATTCCAGTGATAATAAATTTTGTAAGATAACGAGATCCTGCAGAAATTTTGATCGGTTTGATAAAATTGTCTCGGTTCAGAATTTTGAAATAAACTTAGGAAAATCGCTCAACGACAAATGGAACAAATATAAATTCGATGGTAATTCTTATCAAATATTTCTTCCTACGTACTCTTGTCTACGCACAAAAATATTTAAATTTAAAATTCAAAAAAATATTTTACTTTATCAATATTTATATTAAAAAAAAGAATGATTAATTAAAGTATTTCTATAAATTCCAGTAATAATAAATTTTGTAAGATAACGAGATCCTCCAGAAATTTTGATCGTTTTGATAAAATTGTCTCGGTTCAGAATTTTGAAATAAACTTAGGAAAATGGCTCAACGATAAATGGAACAAATATAAATTCGATGCTAATTCTTATCAAATATTTCTTCCTACGTACTCTTGTCTACGCACAAAAATACAAAAATTTCGAATTCAAAAAAATATTTTATTCGATCAATATTCATTGATATTAAGACAAAGTTTGTGATTTTTTTTCATGGAAGATAAACAACATATCGAAATTCGGTAAAAAGCTTGATATTATGCCAGTATCGAGGACTGTTTATAAATTTTATCAGAGCTGTACTAAACAAAATATCAACTTCCCAGAATTTCCCAGCTGCGTCTTTTCTTTTTCATTGCTGCCTGACCGGAATCACAACCGCTGCAATTTCAAACCTACAACAATAAACCAAAAAGAATTCGATATAGTATGATAACAGGTTCGACAACGTTTAAACTACACATTGCAAAAGTTATTAACAATTTTCGTGCATTTATTACCGTTTATCGAAATAATTTTACAAAAAAATTATCAATTTTACAAAAATTAATTAAACGAAAAACAATCCGTAAGATAACACACGATCCCCTAGGAATTTCCAATCGTTTCGATAAAATAGTCTCGGCTCAGAATTCTGAAATAAACCTAGGAAAACGGTTGTGCCGTGGATAATCCATGTTCGATCCATAATTCGTCGTTCGCGTAGATATTTACCGCCACGATACAAGGTAAACGCGTATAACACTGGGATATATACAAAGTTCAAAAATTATTAACAATTTTCGTGCATTTATTACCTTTTGTCGAAATTTTATTTCAAAAAACTTATCAATTTTACAAAAATTAATTAAACAAAAACAATACGTAAGATAACACGATCACAACACGAACACAATTTTCGTGTATTTATTACCTTTTGTCGAAATTTTTTTTCCAAAAACTTATCAATTTTACAAAAATTAATTAAACGAAAAACAATCCGTAAGATAACACACGTTTCCGTAGGAATTTCCAGTCCTTTCGATAAAATAGTCTCGGCTCAGAATTCTGAAATAAACCTAGGAAAACTGTTGTACCGTGGATAATCCGTATTCGATCCATAATTCGTCGTTCGCGTAGATATATATATACCGCCACGATACAAGGTAAAAGCGTACAACACTGGGGTATATACACAGATGCGAGGAAAGCCAACGGCACGAGAAGCGCGTATCAATTAACGGGCGTTGGGTTGGCGCGAATGTGCGTGTGCGCGCCCGCACAATATCGGTGTGCACCGACCGCCGGTTGATGCATTATTAGGCGCCGCGGCGGAGTTAGGTACGTGGGTAATTAGCGCGTGTCTCGCGTTGACAGAGCTCAAGCGCACCATTTGTTCGCCTCGATGGAAAGTTTTATTCGTTTCGATTTACGGTTAAGGTTGTTACACTCCGCTCGCGCGTGAAACGAAGAAAAACAAAACATTGAGAAAAAGAATGAAAAAGAAAAAAAAAAGAAAAAAGTGATGAAAAAAAGAAACACGGAAAAAGAAAAATAAAGAAACAGAATAATCGATATTTCCGATAAAGAAAATGTAAACAATTTTATTTTTAATAATATTACGGGGTTATTATTATTATTATTGTGTGAACGATGATAAACGATAAGAATTACAGTTACGGTTCGCGATGATAAAAATCATAAAATTATTTATAATAATAGAAAAACAAAACATTGAGAAAAAGAAAATTTAAATAATTTTAATTTTAATAATATTATAGGTTATTATTATTATTATTATTATTATTATTATTATTATTATTATTGTGTAGACGATAATAAACGATAACTGTCAAAGTTACAGTTCGCAATAATAAAAGTGATAAAATCATTTATGACAACAAGGAAAACAAAACATTGAGAAAAAGAAAATTTAAATAATTTTATTTTTAATAATATTATAGGTTATTATTATTATTATTAATATGTGGACGATAATAAACGATAAGAGTCGAAGTTACAGTTCGCGATAATAATAATGATAAAATCATTTATAACAAGAAAAACAAAACATTGAGAAAAAGAAAATTTAAATAATTTTATTTTTAATAATATTATAGTTTATTATTGTCATTATTATTATGTGAACGATAATAAACGATAAGAGTCGAAGTTTCAGTTCGCGATAATAAAAATGATAAAATCGATTATGATAGCAAGGAAAACAAAACATTGAGAAGAAAATTTAAATAATTTGATTTTTAATAATATTGTAGTTTATTATTATTATTATTATTATGTGAACGATAATAAACAATAAGAGTCGAAGTTACAGTTCGCGATAATAAAAATGATAAAATCGATTATGATAACAAGGCAAACAAAACATTGAGAAGAAAATTTAAATAATTTGATTTTTAATAATATCATGGTTTATTATTATTATTATTATTAATATGTGAACGATAATAAACGATCAGAGTCGAAGTTACAGTTCTCGATAATAAAAATGATGAAATTATTTATGATAACAAGAAAAACAAAACATTGAGAAGAAAATTTAAATAATTTGATTTTTAATAATATCATGGTTTATTATTATTATTAATATCTGGACGATAATAAACGATAAGAGTCGAAGTTACAGTTCTCGATAATAAAAATGATGAAATTATTTATGATTATTATTACGAGCTCCCGCGACTCTGACAATTCACGTTGACCTATTAGCTGGTTACGCACGTGCCTGCATATAGAAATAATAATACGAAGCGCCGAGTGCGTTCGAAGAGCGATCGAGCGTTCGCGAGTCACGGGTAACGTTGGAAGGTCTGGAGAACGAGAGAAGGAGTGGGGTGGGATGGAGAGAAGTGACGCTACACGTTGAGAATCGCGAGCTCGACAGGATAAGGAAGCTCCGCGAGTACGCTCGTGTTTCTGTTTTAACGTATATACGCTCGTGCTGTACAGTACGTACTTTAGCATAACTCTATAGAGAGAGAGAGAGAGGGGGGGGGGGGGAGACATGCGTGTCTCGTCGTTATAAATGGATTGACCCAAAGAAAACCTCTGAAATGACATAAATAACGACGACTCCGTAGTCCCTTCTGTTATACTATATTGCCTGTATATGTATATATCGAGCGAATATATATAAGGATCTATAGTAAAATGCTCTACGCCGAGGGCTTATGTAACCTGCGTCGTCGCAACGCAATGCAATCCGCCAACGCCGATATAACTATATTCGTATTAAGCGCTATATCATATATATATATATATATATATATATATATATATATATATATATATATATATATATATATATATATATATATATATATATATATATATATGGGTGTGTGTGTGTGTGTTTGTGTATGTGTGCATAGGAGCGAGTCGATGCGTCGAAGAGATTCGCGCCTTTTATTCAGTTATATCCTTCTTCCTCTTCAGCGAGGCTCGTTCTCATTCTCTCTCTCTCTCTCTCTCTCTCTCATCCCCCACCCCCGTCTACCATCGGCCCATAGGCATTTTACAGACGCGTGTTTATTCTTGTTTTCGTTCCCTCTCGCTCTTTTCATTTGCGGGAATACGTCGCTCGTCAGCCCGTGCGTTGGTCGATACTATTTTCGTATTTCAATCCTCGCCTCGTCTGGTTCCGACGGTACCGAGCGAGAGGTGAAGAAAACAAAAAAAGAAACCTGTTTTTTTGACTCTGACATTATAACTTGCGAAAGTTATCATTATTTTTCTTCGCTACCGTGGACGCGACAACGAAACGTTTTTTTGTTTGTTTTGTTTTATTGTGATGTTGTGTTTATAGATAGATTGTTTTCCTTGATTTATCACGATTGGAAAGTCGTTGTAGTAGAGTTGTAAGGAAAAAATAATTCAAGCGTTGAGTTTGTTGAATATTGTGGGAAGGATTTAGGTTTGAAAAATTTGGATTATTGTAAATGATGGAAAGAAAAGAATTTTTGCACATAGTCGAGGATCCGTGTCTATAGCCAGCTGCCGGAGCTTCGTCATAGCGTTATACACGGTTAGATATATCGGACTGTGGAACAGCTCGAGTCGCGAGAACCGGAGAGTGCGAAACGTGCGTTATCGGTCTCGGGAGGACGATCGGTGAATAACGTCGCTCCGCTTCTCTTGGTTTTCACTATCTATACCTATCTCGCTCGTTCTTTCTCGCTCTCTTCACTTCAACGTCTTGAAGTATCCTTAGCGTTATCCGCAAATTACGTCAGCGGAGAATGTCAAGGAGAGAAAAAAGGGAGATAGAGAGGCGGAAGAGAGCGCTATACAGGGTGAATTTCTTAAGGTGTGACAGACTTTATTCTAAGGTAGATGGGATCATTACAAACAAATATTGCAAATATATATTGGGGATATTTTTAATAGTTTACGAGATATAACTATTTAAAGGTGGTCCAATCAGAGCGCGCCGAGAAGCGTTGGAGCCGCCCACTCTCCGCCCTAGCCGTAGATGTAGCACAATGTAGGAAGTTACATTTGGTGTTGTAAAATTCAGAGCAGTCAATTTTATTTATTATATTATTACGTAGTCACTTTTATTCCTCAGGCATTGGCTGCTAGGGCGGGAGTGGGCGGCTCCAGCGCTTCTCGGCGCGCTTTGATTGGATCAACTTAAAAAATTGATATCTCGTAAACTATTAGAAATATCCCTAATGTATATTTGCAACTTTTGTTCGTAATGATCCGATCTATCTTAAAATAAAGGTTGTTACAGGTTATGAAATTCACCCTGTATATATACATTATATATAGGTGTGTATGTGCGTGCAGATGTGTGTATAATTATCTGCGAAATTTGACGCGATAAAAAGATAATCTTATTTTTTTTTTCGCGAACCGATCAATACAAATTATTGAAATCCAACGAATGATTGACGATTATTCTTTCGCCTAGTTTATCCGCAGTGCTGTAATTTTAATTAACGACCAATTTATAAATAGCCGCGGGTATTTCCTCTTTTATTCAACTGCCCATTCGTATCCGATATTGCTAAAAGAACGAATCGAAGATAATCTATATATACCGTTCTTATTCCGTCTCGTCGAGATATTTCGAAATTTCCGATTTCTTTTTGTGTTAGACGCGTCTCGATCCGGACGTAATAGATAGGAAAATTTTCGATACGTCAGGATTCACTTTTTTTTTCGATGCATTTCCTGCTACTTGCGTTGAATCTTCGAGAAACTTTCAGCGATGGCCGCTGCGAGCTCTTTTGATACTTCACTGTTGCAACGGCAATGTTTTTATTTCACTCCTGCGAACGCAACGGAATTTACACAACCTCAAAACTTTGCGAAATGTAAGGCGCGCATAGGCTAAATTTTCACGATGAGAAACACTTTCACTGTATTGTCGTTTCTGCGGCACCGCGTTTTATTCATTTTCGATTTACGTGCAAGAGAACGAGCAACGATATTTCCATTATTACGAGGTGTTGTTATGATCGAAGTGTCCTCTACGCGCCCTCTCGTCTCGCACGATTTAACGACAATAAGAAAAAAAAACATGGCCGCCTGACAACGCTCGAGTCGGCGATGCACACCATGCATGGTGAAAGAGGAAAACAACGTTTTTGATTGTCTAAAACGTTATTTATCGAAAAATTACCACTCGGGATTTATCGCACGATCCAGACAATTTTTTCTCGGTATATTTTCGATGCAAGGAACGTTGATCCGTTTAATATTGAAAGATTTAGAGGAAGTTCGGTCGATACACGCACGAACTTCACCACCATGTCACGAACACTATGAGTTGCGTGAGACGTGCGACGCATAGAACGGGGGCGCTCAGCGTGGGGTATTCGCCAAAGTGGCGCCGCCGTCGTACAGTGGCAAGTTTCGAAGTTACGACGGAAGTTCGGTCGGAATAAAAGGGCAATTAGGTAATTATTTTATTCGAATGACGTATGATGGCGTTGATGATATTCATGAAGAATGTAAGAAAATCTTCTTTTAGACAATATCGTCTATGCACAACGACAGAAAAAGATATGACGTGACTTTATCTCATTTCCTCCTCTAAATTCACAGTTATTGAAGAGGACCATGAATTATTTGCATCGTGGTTTCGAATTTATTGGAAAATCGCGAATCAAGAATATCATAACTAATCAGGTAACCTCATAACCTTACGAAGTACGAGACGAATATGAAATTCTGCCACCGAAGAAATTTAGCTGATCTCTTATTTATACGTTGCTTATCGAAAATTCGAATAGATTCGTTAGTTTCTTGAACAGCGTATGCAAATTTGTTGAAGATTAGACGGCTCATCCGACTTACCTGATTGGTCGGAGTTGATAGGGCACGCTTTGTCCAGACTTTGCGCGACAAGTGGCGCCATCGACGGAATGTGGCGAGTTCCGAAATGAGCGCGGAAGTCGGCATAGGGATGTTACGGAAGAAGAGTGCTCGGTAGAACTTTTATGCGAATATAACGCAATGCATTGGTCGTTATGCCATGGCGAGGTAAGAGAAGGGGAACACACTGCTAAACGTCAGTCTTGACCGACAAATGGCGTCCATAAGTGAGAATTAGGGATAAATATTCTCGTTCATATATTGAATAACCGTTCATTAGATTATTTCATCGCTACGATCGATCAACTTAGATGAAGAAAATTAACGTAAGGAACCTCCAGCACTGTAGAAAATAATAATTCATCGATGTACGTCTGGCAAAAGGGTTCGTCGTCCGCAATTCATTCTTCGTGGAATTTTGAGGTTATGTCCCGAGTTTTTCCGTGTCGCTTGTCAAAAACTGGCGAATAAAGACTGTATTGTGAGTATATCTAGAGGATTCTGGTTGAAGACGATTGTGTCGAGGATGAAGACCGTGCTGAGGTCGAATGAACAAAGCAAAACTGTCGTTGGGCCGTATCACCTCGACGATCGATAGAAAAACTTCAAAAAAGTCAGTCTCTTTTTTTTGTAATTCGCATGGCATTAGCATCCCGAGTGTAGAACGAATTGGTGGTTATAGTGACGAAACTTTTACTTTCTTTCAGTGTATGGAAAAAAATACGTACGTGCATTAATGGCCGTATAAAAAACGTACACACGAACGTACATAGCCACGAGGGTGGCGTAGCTTGACTCTCCAACTTTCGTGACCCGACTCTTCTCGTCAGGTCAGATCCGACGTTTGGATAAGCTTCGTAAAAATGTGAATATGACTCTCTCGCACGTTACGGCAGGTTGGGATTCGTACGTAACAGCCAGTACAGAGCGTGATGTATAAAAGAGTTTCGTGTGTAATGCACGGAGTTTCGTGTTGATAGAAGTGCAGGTTTAATGTATCGAACGTAATTCTATATACGTACGTATATAGGGAATAAGAGAAGCTTCTTTCCGCATCGAACCTATTGCTCTCCCTTTCTAATATTCGATTATACATCCAGAAACTGTTCTTACCAAAAATCAGAACACGAACGAATTTTACCTAGAACATTTTTATTTTGCAGTTGCTGAAAATTCAGGATGTCGAACTTTCGAAGCGAAAGATTTCCATCCGTAAAAAGTGCAAATTTTACGAACGTAAAAACCTCGGTAGAAGGGACAAACGCGTAAACTCGCGAGGGTCCTCGCTATTCTGACACGAGAGTGAGTCTCGCCAATTAGCTTTTGCCTCGAGGCTTACAAATTTGTGCGTGCACCTACCACAATTTTCCCTCTTTGCATTATATTTGCTCACGTACTTAGTACACAGACTACGTATTTTTTTACACTCCAAATATAAGCCCTGTTTTCGCTCTTCTCTTTCCCACACTCTATAGTTTATTGCTCTACGTGCGTTGCTTCGTCGATAGCCTTTCCCCTCTCACCTGACAGAACAGGCAAAAAATCATTTAAATAAATCCCCTTTATTCAAATTGAGAAAAAACATTATATACATTCTAGTGTCGAGATATTACCGTGTCTCGATGCAAACAATTGCGAGAGTCTCGTCTAAGTCGTTCGCGAAGATGTCTAAACACAGATAGACATCGGCGATACACGACCGAGTGTGTTCGTACATAAATATAGATGTACGTAGAAGAGGAACGCACGTGCGTCGTTTTTTTCCTCGCAAGATCACCTCGAGCACACCGATATTCGGTTCGTACACGAGGGGACATAGTCACATGCTCGTTTCGAAGCAATTACACAGGCTCGCACGCGCGTCGAGTGTGTAAATGTAATACACTCGGGTGGGTAATAAATAGCTCTCGTCGAAACTGTAAAAGAAGCAATAAAAGATGATTTCGTATCGTCGTCCGGACTGATGTATCTGTCATGTGGTTTCCTCGTCCGCTACGTGTATATTGCGAACGACTGCAACGAGAATCAATAATCATTACAGTCGTTGAAGTTCAGCTCGTTCGACGAGCTCCGACCGAGACGGAAAGAGAGCGAGAGCGAGACAGAGAAAGAGAGACATTACTTTTTGCGTGTTGCTGCGTTATTATTACGTCTGCCTATGTAATACTTTGTACTGACTCGTGGCAGAAAACAAAATGGCACGTAGGTCGATAATACTTAGAAATTTCGATAAACTAATCTTTGCGTCATATTTTTTTTTAAACCATAGTTTCTAATCTTAATTTTATAGATAATTTATTAGTGACATTTACGTGATGGAATTTTAATTTTAAGTACCTTTGGATAAACTATGAATAAATGCTGTCTCTTATTGTTAGTCTCTCTCTTCCTTCGCCTTCTTAGGAGGCTTTGTCAGCTGCGGAAAAATGAAAGTTAGAAACGCGCGTGGATTACATTTTTGCGTCTGATAAATTATTATGTAAAAGGCGAAATGAACAGATAAGGCGACGACGCCGCTGTTCGATAACTGTATCGCGTCACTCGCAGGTACATCAGACTTTTATACATACAGTCCATATATGTATATATATATATGTATTTATATATGTATATATATATATATCTATAAATATCCGAGACGATAACGCTGGTTTGCTATATATAGATAATACTACGCTTCTTCCGATAATCCTCAAGGATTTTCGAAATTTCGATTCTTTTCCACCTCTCTCTCGAAATTATAGCAAGAAATCATAATAAGATATTAAATAAAACAAGCTAAAATCTTGATTAAAATTCAGTGATAATGTGATAAATATCTCTCATTAAAATATGAAACGAATAAAATGAAAAAAAAAATGTGTGAAAAGCGTGATAAATGATTGAAAAATGATTAATTCCCCAAAATTATTAATCCCGTTTCTCCAACACCTCGTTCCTTCGCTTTTAACGAACCAATTAATGTAAAAAAAAAAAAAAAAAACGAAAAATCAACTATTTCAGCAGGGTTGCGGGCAGTTCAGACATGGGAAGTGAGCATTACTGCCTGAGGTGGAACAATCATCAGAGCAACTTGCTGGGTGTGTTCAGTCAGCTACTGGAGTCGGAATCGTTGGTGGACGTGACGCTGGCGTGCACGGAGGGACCTTCGATACGAGCTCACAAGGTTGTCCTCTCCGCGTGCTCCAGCTACTTCCAAGCATTGTTCCTCGATCATCCGAATCGTCATCCGATCGTTATACTCAAGGACGTTCGTTTCACGGAATTGCGAACGCTCGTTGACTTCATGTACAAGGGCGAGGTTAATGTCGAGTACTGCCAGTTGTCGGCCCTTCTCAGGACTGCCGAGAGCCTCAAGGTCAAAGGTTTAGCGGACATGACGAATATCAATGCGGCTGTTGCCTCGAGGGAGGATCATCATCATCAGCAACAGCAACAACAGCAGCAACAGCAACAACAACAACAACAACAACAGCAGCAGACGCAACAACATCAACACTTGAATTCGGAAAGTGGGAGAGAACGAGAGAGGGACAAGGAGAAGGAACGTGACAAGGAGAGCATGATGCCGATGACGACAACAACGACGACGACGACAACCGTTAATACAACGTCGTCATTGAGCAACTCGACAAATCCGATGGAGTGCAACGAGCAACAGCAACAACCTCAGCAACAAATACAACAACAATTAGCCCAACAACAATTAGCCCAGCAACACCTGGCGGCTGCAGCAGCGATCGCCGCCGCAGCCGCGTGTAGCGAAACGATAGAGGCGGTGGACATGACCGATTGTCCATCGTCGCCAACGGGACCCGGTAGCCCCTGTCAAGGACCCCTCGCCCTCGATCGACCCAGGCGAGATTCCGACGACGCCGTCAGTTTAGAAGAAACGCGCGGTTCCCTTAGTCCAATTTCCGTTCACAGCGGACCCAGCGACATGAGTCTTAGTAACAATAACGCAACTACCACCGGTGCATTGCCGTTGACGCTACCGCAGAGCCGACTTCCGTCCCCTCACAGTACAGAACCACTCGCTGGACCCTCGGGCCTTCCTCCGGTTCAACAAGTTCCTCTTGTAAGTTTTCAATCTCTCTATCTTTTTTCCACTTTTTTTTTATACATTTTCCACTATTTTTTATCTCCTGTCCAAAAAATTGTTTTTCACTCCATTATTCGACAACGTTGTAATAAAAATAAAGAGACTCGAATCAATCCGTGATTGACAATGGTGATCAACGTCGGAAAAAATGGCAACAATTTTCGTTACGTTTTTTCATTCTGTGAAAAGAAAGTGTTGCATCGATTATTTAACGTCGTGTTCTCTTCTTTTCTCGGTCGATCGTCGCAGTCATTGAAGAAGGAAGTGGATTGGGAAAGACCGAGCGACGAGCGTTGCATGAGCAGCGAAATATCGGATTACAGACTCCCACCAGATCCGGTGAGTCTATTTTCGGTATGAATTTTTTTCAATACTTCATTATTATACTTATTCTCGTTATTGTATTATTATCTCTTGATATCACGTCTATATATAAATACATATATATATATATATATAAATATCTCTATATATTTATATAGCATATTATTGCATCGTCATACGAATTATCGATATATTATCGTACGCTCGAAATTACAAAGCTTTTTTCGTCCAATATTTCTTACTCTTCAGAAAAGTCTTCAGGCTTTTTTTATACGTCAAAATAAAAAAAAAACTCAAAGATCAAATTTTCCTTCCACAAATTCAAAAAATCTGTACAATCTTTCAATTCCTCCCACCCAAAAAAAAAAAAATACGCTCTATATAAAAATCAAATTTATACTGCATGTGGGCTTGCTGCATGTGCCCGAGTGCTTTGCTGTTTGGAAAAATTGCCGTGAGATAATTCCAAAATTATTTTGTCGAGTTGATTACGAAAAGAAGACGGAAGAAGAACAAAAACTCAATTAAACGAGAATTTCACGAATCTCGAGCTTCGTAAACGATGAGAAAGATGAAGACACGCGGAGACAGAGATCGGTGGCGGGAATTTGAATTTTCCCGAGAACACCAAAACACTTGGTCGAGTGATTTTTCAATGGGAACAGCGCCCGGGCATGCTTTACAATTTTTTTTTCTCCCTTCGCCAATTCACTTTCCTCCCTTTCCACATCATCTTTCTTACTTTTGTTTCTCGCGTCTCCTTACGAAAGATGTTGCACTTTTTTATTAACTCTCCATCTTTCTGAATTTGATGTGTTTACGTGTGTGTCTATTTATCTATATACATATATATATATACATATATATATGTATATATGTATAACTATATATGTGTGTTATTTCACATTATATTTGTCTACATATTTATATATAAAATACATTATATGTTTCTGTCTGTTTATCTCTTTTCTCTCTCTCGCTCCGTCTGGCTTTTTTGACTCGCTCTCGCTCTAAAATCTCAGGTCCTCTCCAAGACAATCCAATCGCGAAAATTTCGATTTTAACAAAACGAAACGAAAAAAAAGAACTAGTCGCATCGTCGCGATTCCAAAATTCGATCACCATCCTTTCAATCCGTTTCACATCCCACAAACTCTGCCTATGTCTTGTGCTAGCCTTACTGTCGAGAAGTTGACCTTCGTTTTTGGCCATGGTTGTCTATTATATATATTTTTTTTCTAAATATATATATATTTTTTTTTTTACTCTTCGAACTACATATTACGGTACACACGATGATCCGCGAGATATCGAGAAATTTAATCGCATTGGCGTGATTAATTCTAGTTAAAAATCAAAAATCAAAAATTAATTCTTAATTTCGTCGATTATTGAAAACGTTTCGATTTTTATTTCTCACGAAATTCCAACGTATCGTGGATGGACTAAAGGTTACAATCTTTCTAGAAATTAAATTGCGTCTTCCTCGTTATTTTTCTTGTAATTAAACGACAATTTTTAAGATTGAGAAAAAAAAATAAATAAAGACAAAAATAAATCTCGATACTCGATCACGCTGTGTACGTAATTATACATGTATATACGATTATTACAATCATTACAAATACCATATACGCGCATATTTCGCATATATGATATATATCCGTCATGGTGAATTTCGAAATAACGATTAGAAGAAGAAGAAAAAAAAAAAGACTGAAAAAAAAGAAACAGAAAAAACTCAAAACTTACGCTATTTCGAAAAACATCCAATATATTAATATATACCACATATACGACAATGTATGTATTTATCATTTCGATACTCAATACTCTATATACATATCTGTCGGATTTCATTGACAAACAAAATCGACAAAAAAAACAAAATTTTTTTTTCTTACCTCGTAATATCCAAATCTCGATAAATATATTTATTTTGTATTTCGATTGTTGATTTGAAACACGAAATGCCGCCTCTTTTGCGTAATCGATTGATTGTCAATGCGCTGCGTTTTTTTCTAACTCCATTATATATAATTTTTTTTTCAATTTTTGTTATTTTCTTTTTTTTTTGTATATAATCGCCGTTTTATCACGATGAGCCACGCGTGTTTGTCTGCGGGAAATTTTCGGTGATCATATGGGCCTGAGGGAGGGGGGGGGGGGGGGTATATCAGGGGGCAAGTAAACTAAAAAAAACACACACACAAAAAAAAACAAGACAGAACGAAAAATGAACGGCTGTTGTTGGTTTTATGCTTTCGACATACATACATTATTACTCTTATTGTTATTATTATTATTATGATTATTATTATTGTTATTATTATTATATTATACACAACTCCATATAGTTTTTGGTCTTAGTGGGGGTGGGCCGCGCCAAACAAAAATGAGCGTCAACTTCTTGTGCTGCCGTTTTTTCTGTGATGATGATGATGATGATAATGATAACGATTGATAATTGTAAAAAAAAGAAAATACCCGCTGAAAGTGTCTTGAACTTCTCGGTCGATGAAAAAAAACGCGCTTTCGAACACCACTCGATCTCTAGTGTACTTGCAAATTCAATGAGAAACGTAGTAAAGCAATGGAAACGAAGATTAAAGAAAAGAAAAATAAGAAATTTATTGTTAAAGTTATATCTAGCCAAATGAGACATATACAAATTAGTTAGAGCCTAGAGACTTAATTACTCTGCACGATAAAAAAAAAGAAAAAAGAAAATAATGAAAAGATAATTTTAACGAAGAATAATTGTAAAAGAAAAAAGAAATGGTCGAACCCACACACCGTGGCGAAGCTTACGTACAGAAATTATTAACCATTAGGACGAATCTTTGTCGAGAGCATTGAATTCTTCGCTCCGATCTCTTCTCCCAATCTTTCTTGTCTTTTCTCGGATTGATAAGAACGTAGATTTGTGGATCGAATATTGAAAATTGTAAATAATATCGTTCGTGGAGATAAGGAGAGACGAGAAATAGGGAAAAGAGGCTGAGAAAGCGAGCGAGCGAGCGAGCGAAAGAGTGTGAGAGACAGAGCGAGAGACACACACGAAAAATAATGAAGCATAAGAAATGAAATGAAAAACAAAAAAACAAAAAAGAAAAATTAGAGCAAAGAAATTTTTGATTTATCGAATTATCCCGGGCTTGAGCAAGAAGTTGATGTTCTTGTTTGTTTGGTTGCAGGAGTTGATGGGTGTGGATGAGCGGGTGTTTGCGTGCATGTACTGCGGTGCCTCGTTCCTCCACCAGAGCAAGCTGACACGGCACATCCTATCGCACAGCCTCGAGTCGCTCAAGTACCGCGAACAGGCGCATCTACAGCTACAGGCACATTTGGGCCTCGAGACTGGAATGCATCTACCACCAGAGGGACACTATCCGCCCGGTGGTCCGGTTGAACCGATGGACCTCGAGCTCGCTGCTCATTCCGATCCTACATCGGGGGTCGTGTTGTGCAAATTTTGTGGCAAATCGTATCCTGACGTCGGTGCCCTGATAGCCCATTTGCCAGCCCACACGGGCGATCGTCCTTTCAAGTGTGAATTTTGCGGCAAAGCTTTCAAGCTAAGGCATCACATGAAGGATCATTGTCGCGTTCACACCGGCGAAAGGCCCTTCAGATGTACGTTGTGCGGTAAAAATTTTTCAAGATCGACGATACTTAAGGCTCACGAAAAGACCCATTATCCGAAATACGTGAGAAAGTTCCTCTCGCCGAGTCCGGTCGATCAGACCGAGGAAGAAACGCCACCGCCACCGCCGCCGCATCATTGATTTCACCATTGTCGAGCTTGATAAACGGCAACGCTAAAGGAAAAATATAACGTACGAATAACGAATGGAATTTAAATTGGTAACAAAATAACGACGTGAGAAAGAGAGTGGTAAACAGTAACCATAGGGGCTTGGGATACAACCGGAATTTAACGGAAGATAACCGGATGTTTGAACGTCGACGCGCCGATCAACGAGTTTTTCGTCGATTACTGGGAAATATATAAGTCAGGTTCGTCGTAAAGGCGATGACTAAGATTTTACCAGGCTCTGAGATATTTACGAAAACAATGTGCGACTCGGGGGGCTCAACGAGCGCGAGAGAGGAACCCAGTATATGTGTGTATATATATATATATGTAAACAAATATATATATATATATATGTATATGTATATCGCGAGAGGTTTTATCATCAACGGTGCCTCACGTCGATCGCCCTTTCCTCCATTTTAATAACCAACCTTTTCGTTTCTCGTTTCCTACCCTCGTTCATTTCTTTATTTTCCGATCCGCCATTTCGGTGCCGATACCTCTGGTTCTTTTCATTTTGTCTTTGTTTTTTTTTTGTTTACTTTTCTTTTTTCTGGTCAAATTCCACGATAAGTGCGCGTCTTTCGTGAAGAGGAGACGAGGAAAAAAAAGAATATCCTTGTCCCGATTATCCTTAATTGTTTTCCTTGTCTCGCTCGCTCTCTTGCTCTCGTCTCCCGTCTCGCCGATCTCCGCGCGTCGCGGCAAATGAGAACCCAGAGCGATAGCTGGAAGAGGAGAGGAAAATCGAGCGAGGGAGGAGAAAAAGAAAAACGAACGGAAACAAACGATAAATTGGAGAACAAAAATGTTAAGAAGAAGGAAAGAAATAACGAAGGAAAAAAAAAAGAACCGACCGATGGACCGAGCGACGAGGCGAAGCCGAAAGGTATTTCTAGTTAGTCCTGTGATTTTGGTTAGGGGATTGGGTGGTGTGTACGCGTGTTCAGGGGGAGGGACACGTTAAAAACGAGCTCCCTCGTTTAATCAGTGCTTTAAGACAACAAAAGAAAAAAAAACGTTTAGCTTAATTATATACATAACTTATATATCGGTAAATTATTGAACGAGGATGAGGGAAAAGAAAACAGAAACCTGACGAGAGAGAGAGAAAGAGAGAGAGAGACAACAAAAAACCTTTGCCCACATGTGGTGAGAAGAAATGAATGGAAGATGAGAGTAAGAGAGGTAGAGAGAGAGAGAGAGAGAAAAATGATGGAAAAGGTGAAACAAAAATGATGCGGCTGGCGTGGAACGAGAATAAGAGAAACAGGAGAAAAAGCGGTGTAGAATTTATACAATCTGGGAATATCTGCAATAGAGAGGGTGGACACGTGTGCTATTATATAAATGATGAAAATGAAAGAAAGAAAAACAAACGAACAATGAAGAACTCGACCGAAGAACGAAGAGGCGCAAGAGGAAATAAGAAGAGAAAATCGGGGATACGAAAGATAGAGAGAGAGAGAAAGATGAGAAATTCGAGGCCGCCACGGTTGGTGCTTTTAAGAGATTTTGATAAAATGCTGTGAATACTATATTGATTACGATAACTATAACTATTGTAATAATGTACTAAAAGAAGAAAAATGAAAAAAGAAAAAAAACATTGTACCGCGATGTACGATGACTGTTGTTGATACGATTGAGAATATTTTATACAGTTGAAAACGTGAGAGAGGGTCGGTGGTAGAGGGTGGCGATGTTCGAGAGGGATACAAGGGTTGAACAGCGCCGAGGGGGGGAGGGGATGAGATTGTGGCGAGGAAATAACGGTGGGTGGATGACGAAGGGGTGGGAGGAGGTGGGAGGGGTGGCTAATAGGACTTGATTAATTTGAAGATAAAAGGAAAGAAACGAACGTAACGATAATGGAGAAAGAGGATAGAGAAAACGAATCGACATTGGGGACGAAAAATCGTGTCACGAGGAAAAAAGTGTGAAAATCGTATCAGGGATGAAAATTGCGAAACGGGGCCTCGTGTGTACTACGAAGGTATGGGCAATGTGTGTGTGAATGCGTCGACGCGCGAGCAAAGACAGGGAATGGACGTGCGAAGATTGATTGCGAGGCTCTGCTACTACATAATTGATAATTTTTTTTTTTCTACGTTGGTTTTTTTTTCCTCTCTTTTTTTTTCTATTTTGTTATTAAGAGTGCGCTGGCATAGTATGGCTCCGAGAAATTTAACTATACGAGCGTTTAAATCAGCACAACTTGACACGAAAATAACTGTGCAAAGAAAAACAAAAGTAAACGGGATGTAGAAATTTTGAAACATTTTTTTTTGTCTTTTTTTTTTGTTTTTTTAGTTAGAAGGAAAAACGGAAAGAACCCAGGGGAGAGACGAGAAGTGAACGAATGCAGGATTAACGTGGACGAAACAAACAAACAAAACGCCCGCGTTTACGAAAAGTTACTAGAGAGGCCAAGTCGACGACGTGGTAGCCATTGACACAGTGCAATACTTTAAATCTTTGTTGTTTTTTTTTTATTTTGCTTTGTCTTTTTGTTTTTTTTTCTTACACTTCTCTCTCACTTTCTTTTTAGTTATTTCTTCCGAACGAAATGTTTCTTACGCAATAGCGACGAGTGCACCATGTAGGTATAATTTTATATTTCGTCGTTTTTATCGCCTACTTGATTTCTTATTTCTTTTTTTTTTTTGTTTTTTCTTACTCTTTTGTTTTACGCAATCCGAGAAAATTTTATCATTGTTTTGCGTCGATTGTTGTTTTCAATACGCGTTATTCGTAACGCGAGGATATGAAAAATGTGAAAAATAATTGTGGAGAATCGAGACGTGAAAGCCCCCGAGGGTCATTGATGAGAATAATAATCGGCGGACCGAACAAGAGGGAGATACAGACAAAAACTCGCGAGATTTTGAGTATCGAAATTTGTTCAATTGAAGCAAAAACAACGCTTTTATCAATTAAAAGTCGAATTCGTCTCGAGCTTCGATGCGATATTTTCTTTGTTCTTCGCGCGTATTTTGTCATTCTCGCGGCGCGTTTCGAGCCCAAAGAAATTAGTCGCGTCGCGAATTTATTTTGACAATTTTTGTTTCGTATAATGGAAAATTTGGGATTTGTATTTTGGAAAGAAAAAAGAAAATTGCTTCGTGGACAATAGCGTATTTTCCACGAGCTGTTTACGCTCGGAGAATCCACGGGGCCTCGATAAATCCGTCTTCATTTTCTTCTTTTTCTCTTTCTGTCTCTCTCGCGCTGTCGGAGCTACGAGCGAGACCGACCGAATCGATCGATCGTTGAAATATTCATTCCGGTTGTGCATCGAGACGGGGGAAAATGCGTGTCTCGTTTCTTAGCTTTGAGCTAAACGGAAACACTGGGAAAATTCTTTTTAGAAAAAAAAAAAGAAAAAAAAAACGAAATACGAGAAAAAACGCTCGTACGCTCTCGCGAAGTAAAAACAATAAAAGGTATTAAAAGTATCGTTCGAACGTTTATTCCAAACGTTCGATACTTGCGACAAAAAAAAAGATTGAGGACAAAAAAACGAAAATTCAACAATTCCCAAGTAAAAATAACAAAGTATCGACGCGACGATGGAAAAGTCGGAAATTTCCACGGTTTTACTTCGAAAGAAAAGAAATAAAAGGGGGGTTTGAGCTCGTAATTTATCAGACAGGTCACGCACCCACGTCTCGACGTTTTGATTCAGCGAAAAAAAAGAAGAGACGCGTTTTATTAAAAGAAAACTGTTTTTTTTTTTATACAAAATTTAATGTTTTCTACAAATCTGTGATGATTATATTTGTATCTTGTTCAGCGACAAGTTTTTGCTTATCAACGAAAAAAAAGGATAAAATTTTCTGGATCACAATTCGCGACAATTAAAAAAAAAAATTTTTAAACAAGAAATAAGAGAAACTCGTATCAACCTTGGGAAATTTTTCCAACGTGATTCGTCGCCCCGGCTTCGATGATAATAACCCTATTTTCTTCGTTTTCGCGATTTTTTTAATCACGAATGACCGCCGACTCGTTCCTACAAGTCTCGTTATATCGTGATAAGAGAAACGAAAGAGGGAAAGAAGAAAAAGTGGCAATTGCCGATGTGCAAGCGGTTACGTAACTCGGTGCGTTAGCACACACATAAACACACACAAACACACACACATGCGCGAATATGTATATAGGACCTTTTTAAAATATGGTATAAAGTTTGAACAGCTGCTCGGAGATTGCGACATGAGACGTTTCAGGATTCATTCGTTTCTTCTACTTTTTTTTGTTCTTTTTCTTTTCAACTTTAAAAGTCGGATTTTAAACTTCTCATTTAAAATTTTGGAACTCGCCTCTACCATACTCGCTAATTATATCTAACGTGAAACAAAATCTTACGACAAGAAGCTTCGCGACTTAGCGTACATTTTTTGTTTATTGTTTTAGGAAGGTCGTTCGGGGGATTGCTTATAAACGATAATAATACCTCTGTAATCAATATAGTTGGGGAGATCCGTGGATCAATCGGGATTACATAGAACGTGAGATTTTTTATCGGATAAAGACGTGAGTGAGCTATTTAGAGAGGAAAAATTTGTAGGATCGAAGAAAAAAAAACATTTTTTTTGTATTAAAAAATTGACCAAAAGCTCGTTACGATCTAGGCAATGCCGATCGATCACGGAAGGACATTATTGCCAGAAGTATTAATTAATTTAATTAATTTCAACGCTCGTGACAACCTCCCGGGCGAATCGAGTGTGTACAAAATATATAAACTTGCACCATAAAAAAAAAAGTATATATATATATATATATATATATGGCTTCTTATACTCGTCGTTGAGCTCGTTCCTGGATTATCAATGTTTTTCCCCCAAATTTTGAACACTAAATATACTCGCGTAGATTTGTTTTTCATTTTTTCATTAGGTTTTTGTCGGAAATACGAAAAAAGTGCAATCGAAGACACGAGAGAGAATGATAGAGAGAGAGAGAGAGAGAAGTTGAGCTTAGGCGCCACGACATGCACCTCTGACGTAGAGTACAATCGAGCAATAGTAAAGTTCCAATTAAACTTTTTATTTTCCTTTTTTTTTCTTTTTTGTCGTCTAATAGCGAGAACTTTCTCGCTTATTAAATCACGCAATATTATCCTCCTATGTATTATATAAGTTTTTATTTTTCACTAGATCGAACAATTTTCTTTTCTTGGAAAAGGGGAGGGAGGGGGGGGGGGGGGTGAAGAAAAAAACGTTGACCACAAAACTTGCCGCATACTTTTCATTCGATTACGCTAAAAGACGTTTCCTTTCGTTCTTTTTTTTTGTTCTCGTTTCTCTTTTTTTCCTTTAATCGACATAAGTTATCGTCGTAAAACGTCTTTTGTAAATATTTTTGACGATTAAGCTCTCAAGCATCGCGTTGATGTTCAACGATAAAATTACAACAAGAGCAACAACAGTAACAAATGTTTAAAATTATTTTATCTCGTCCCAAAATAAATACATATCATCGTCTTACGTATTTTTCTTTTCTTTTTTTTTTTTTTCATTTTTTTTGTGTCGTCAATTCGCAATTTTTATTTTGGCCTTGTCGTCCAATTTTCTAGATCCGTCGCTAATGAACAGTATTTCTCCCTCGAGTCATTGTTCCTGATAATGATGATGATGCTGCTGCTGATATAGTTGTAAATAATAAAGAGCCGGTTGCGATATACTAAATAACAATTACGTTTACTACTTACGGGGGGGATGTCGCTCGAAATCTTTTTTTTTTGTACTTTCATCGCTGTCCCTATTGTTTAAACAAACAAAAAATTGTTTTTTTTATACTTCGCAAACAAACAAAAAAAAACTATCCTGAAGTCTCATGTTCTTTCTCGCCATTATAATTTATCATATCGTTTGTTTTTTTTTTCTCTCTTAATAATACTACTACTATTATTAATATTATTATTAATATTATGACTATTATTATTATATCATTCCCGCGTTCAGTATTAAAATTATACTCGCGTCTCACTTCTCGTCGGCGTTAATCTCGTTTCTTTCAAGAGAGAGAGAGAGAGAAGAGAGTGAAGAATGTTGGGGTGGGGGGTGGGAGGGAGCGGGGGTCACGGGGACGAAGACGATGGATCGATAATGGAAAATAATTGGTCAGTTCGCGAAATGCATAATTTGTTGTGTCGAATTATCGTTGTTTATTATTATATTATTATTAATATTATTATTATTATTACTATTAATGATTATTATTACGATTATTACAATCATATCGACTGCCACGAATAACAGTGCATAAAAATGTGTTCGGGCCCGAGTACATGAGAGTGCAATCCATTAGGGGAAAGAAGGGGGGGGGGGGGGGGAGTTTTTCTTGTTTCTTTTTTTTTTTTCGTTTCCTCGCGGTCTCTCCCTCGCGACAGTGAGAGTGAGAGTACCACGTGCGCGTTTCACCTGTAATATAATAAACTTAAGTTTCTCGAGATACTAAAAAAAAAAAAAAAAGCAAAAATGGAAAAAAAAGCATAACAATAAAGATAAAAGGAAAGTCTAAGGTACGCATAGCTCTATTGTACGAAAATAGATAGTTTATATATATATATTATTATTAGTGACGTTAGCGACTATATATATATTATATACATATATATATACGTTTCTGGACTAAAGTTCCTTGAGGGTGCGCGCGTTTGGGGCCGTTGAAACTGCTTATTACGCGACCCCGATGTGATGACGGTGCTTTGTTTCTCTTTTTATTATTATTATTATTATTATTATTAATTATAAAATTTATTTTTATCATCTCGATACATGCAATAGCGATTACTACTACTAGGATTTATTTTGTTATCCTAACAATAGCATATACGATATACATAGTACCTATTAATTATTATTATTATTAATATTATTATTATTATTATTATTCATAATGCTGCTATTGCGTTTACTTATACATACATTATTATTATTATTATTATTATTATTATTATTATTATTCTTACTTATTATTATTATTAAAATACAAACGCCTATTTTGAAACACCGAATTTGTTTCAGTGTGCACTTTTTTTTACTCATCGACACGTTTTTTTGTCTTCTTTTTCTTGATTTATTTATCATTATCGAACGTGTTACATACGCGAGAAACGCACCCCCAAACTCCTTTATCTATCCTCCTTATCATATCACAGATTTACATACTTGTTTTTTCATTGTTTTTTTTTAATAATTTTACGGGGATGTTTTACTATTTGATTCGCCTTTTTTTCGAATACGGTTATTTCTGTATCATATCGTTTTTTATCACTTTTCTTGGATACTCGTGATTTTATATCCCCCCCTCCAGCCTTCTTCTGAAGGAAGTCGCGAAGCAACTGTCGGAAGTTATCGAAAAAAGTGTAATGCTTGATGTACATATAGTGTGTATCAAAGACAGCTTGGAACTGACAGGTGAACTCTCTCGTGTCGTTCGTGTGCTGCGTGGGCTCTTTCCGTAATATATATATATATATATGTATATATATATATATACATATATGTCGTACCTCTCGTCGCGGCCCCGCGCGCTTCGTACACCTTGTGGCCGTAAGAGTTTATTGATTCGAAGTGCATCCGGGCAAGTAGGGCGCCGCGCGGATACAAGATGCACTTGTCGAAGGCTGAATTGCAACCCCCCGACTCTCGCCCCCCACTCCCACCCCCCTTTTCCCCATACCACACTTCCTCTCTTTTAACCAGCCACGTTGATGATCCACGTTGTTGAAACGAGCTGAGTTGAATCGAAATCGCGAATGAACGAGCCGTTAATTGCAGACCCGCCACGGCGTAGAAATGTACGGGGCGTTCCGTGTCAATTTCTCCCACGACCCTAATTATCGCGAATACGAATCGAATAATTTTTTGTTTTCCTATAATTGTACGAACATTTCTATAATTGCACGAACTAATTGGTATTAAATCGATCCTCGTTCTTTTATATATTTAACGTTATTATTAAACAAATTTGTATTATTGAAAATAGTTTGTTATGGATTAAAAAACTTTTTGTACAATTTTGAGTTTTGAAAATCGTAGGAAAAATCGGAAATCAAATTTTGACACTCGGGTAAAAATCGACATGGAACGCTTCGTATATATATATATATATATATATATATATATATATATATATATATATATATATATATATATTTTATATAATCGTTTAGTCCCGCGCTGAAGGGAAGGGAGCAACATTCTTGGATAACACGAGCATTTCGCGTTGCGCATGGAACGAATTTCCTAAAAATTTCTCGTTATTTACATTACGTTTGTTCGTTTGTATTTAAAAGAAAATCAAACCAAGGCAACATTGCTCCATTGTTATCGAACGGAAAGAAAAAATAAAGAAATACGAACGTGTCCATATAGCTAGCGCACTCGAACGACTGTGAAATGAAGTAGGCTTTGATGAATGAATATTTAAAGGGAGAGAGAGAGAGAGAGAGTGAGCGAGAAAGAGGGAGAGGGGGGGGGGAATAATACACACGGCAAATATTACATAGACGCAACGCGACGCTCGAAGAAAAAGAAAAGGAAAAAAAAAGTGGCGCGAGCGTCGACGAAAAATGAATAAATTTAAAAACAAAAAACCTACGTAATAGTATTTTATCGTAAAAAGAAAATCGTACGTAGTGCAGCAGCGGTAAAAAAGAAAGAAAGAATGAGAGAATGATGAAAGATTTGCGAATGGAATGAGAAATGTAAGACGCGATTATGTCGTCGAGTCGAATAACGCGATTTTTGCGATCACTGCAGAAACGACAGAGAGAGAGAGAGAGAGAGAGAGAGAGAGAGAGAGAGAGAGTGAGAGAGAGACAGAGGGGAAAAACAATTTTTAGAAAACGTAACGTTATAGTGAGATTTGCCAAAAACTCAATTTTATCGACACTTTCATTTTCTCCTTATCGTTATTCAAAATTTCAATCGAATCGTTTTTTTTCCTCGGATATCGAAGGTCGATAAAAAAAACAACACCATTATGGACGTTAGAAAAACAAAAATACAGGAAAATATTAACGACGAGATTTTCGATAATAATTTTGGCAAATTTCTCTAAACGTTGTCGCTGGATATTATCGAGAAGGGACACGTGCGAGATAACGCGACGTACACAATTTTAGTAGTTTGCTGTTACAATGGGGAGAGAATCGCGAGAGACAGAACAATAGTTATCACAAATAGAATTAACAATAAAGATATAAGTATAAGAGGGTAATGAAGAGAAAGAGAAAGGAAGAGATCGAAGGGACGAACGCGATAGAACACGAATCGCGAGAGACGATCGGTCGTTCGTCGCCGAAGGGAAGAAGCGTTTCCATCGTTATCAATTAGACAAAACAAAACAAAACCCAAAAAAAAAAACAAGAACAAATTAAAAAACTTATTAATCAACGATTGATTTGCTCGTTCTCGAAATGAAATGAAAAACTAATATATCAAAGACCCAGTGCCCACCCCTCGTCGAGCCTTCCCTTCTATCGACGTTCGTCGCTGAAAGACAAGAAGAGCAAAAGGAAAAAACAAACAAACAAAGAGATCGAGAGAAAAAAAACACACACACAAGAACAAACAAAAAAAAAACAGATCGTAGGGCGACGATAAGGAAGAAAAAAAAGATATCAGTTCACGCGAGAGAACCTACTATGCAATGAATCCAATAGCAATAAAACGTATGAAATGGTAAAAAAGAAAAATAAAAAAATGAAAAAAAAGAATGACAACGGCGAAGGTCGAGATCCAACGGTTCGTTATCGTAATGTATAATGTCGTTTATTTGAGGAACTCTTGTATCGCACATTATAATTTAAACGGAGAACAAAAATAAAAAATAACGCGAGGACGATGTAGGAAGGACAAGAAGAGGAGGAAGAAGAAGATAACAGAGAAAAATGAAAAAAAAAAAAATACAGAAACCGTTGGCATTTCGCCGGACCCCGTTCGATATGCTACACTATACATATATAAATAAATAAAAAATATATATATATACATATATATATATATATATATATGAAAATATATATTATATGTCAAGAGATATTTATACTAGTATTTTAATAGTTTAGTACTTAAACACAGTATAATATATATAAATATAAATATATATATACATATATATACATATGTATATGTATATATATATGTATGTGCGTATATATATATCTATATATATTATAACAAAAAAAAAAACAAAAAAAGAGGAAAAGAGTGAAAGTGCGAGCGGATGTACTATAATACGATAATGGTGATTGCGAGAAAGAGAGAGAGAAAGAGTGATAGGAATAACCGCGAACGCTGTAAATACATACAACACACATAGGAAATATTATTCTACGATATATATATATATATATATATATATATATATATATATATATATATATATATATATATATATATATATATATATATATATATATATATGTATATATATGTATGTATGTATATATATGTATATATATATATTTATATAAATATACACACACACACACATATATATATATAAATATATATATATACATATTATTATTATATCTATTGAATATGGGGAATAGTGATAACGACAAGATAAGGGATATAACAGACAAGAATAAAAAAAAAAATATTACATAGAATTATTATATACACCAGCATATTGATATAGTTGAATATGTGAATAGGAGGTTAATATATCTCACTACAATTACCTATATGAGTATTTAAGCTATGGACAAGAATTTATTAATTATGTAAAGAACCCGAGGCATAGGCATTAAAAAAAAAGGGAAGAGAAGAAAAAGATGAAAAAAAAAACACTAAAGAAAATGGACGTGATGCGTAACGATGACGAGATAACAAACGAAGATTTGACCGATGATAATTACGGACGAGAGAGAGACACGTAATCATATTATTATATGATATTATGATAATATGAACATTTTAGGCAAGATATAGTGCAATGAGAAACAAAATAACGTTGAGAATATTAGCTAGGCTATATATATATATATATATACATATATATATATATACTTTATTGTTTGTACATTGGGCACGAATGCGCTATATTATTTCACCGATAACTAAATAATGTACTCCGCGCGTTTTGTACGATTTTCAAAGTCACATTAATACCGCACACTCCTGGATCCTGTTGCCCCCCCCCCCCCCCCCCCCCGCCCTCCACCACTTCGCCCCTCCGAAAACCTCATAGCCGTAGAAAAACGGCGTTATAGTGATACACGAAAGGGGAGAGGAAAAAAAGAAGCAAAATAATGAAACTAAAAATTCGTCAAAATCGTCTTCGGACAAAGCGTCGTCGCGAAACGAAGAAGCGATCGCGTCGCGATTCTATGACAAAAAAAACGTTGGAATAATTATTAATATTATTATTATTATTATTATTGTTGTTATTATTGTTTTTTTGATCAATTATCCTTGAATGAATTTTGATCGTCATGGCCGATGTAATTTATTATGTTTTTTTTGACATCTCCTCCATCCTCCCCTTTGAACGAAGCTCGAACACGCACAAGTATGTGTGCGATATGTTGCCTCCAGCCACCCCCCTCCCCCCGCTCCCCTTCTTGAACCCCCTTTCCACAAAACCCTTACCCTGCCTCTTCTCTCAACCCGATCGAATTTTAATTCGCGACGTGTGTCTCACTCGTGTAACACGGGATTAAAAGAGAAAATGAATATATAAAAAAAAAGAAGAAGGAAACAAATAGCCTTAATGCCTCGCAATGAAAAAAAACGCACGTGGCTCCGGAGTAAATTATAAGTTTCACACAAACGCGTACTACTAATTGGTAGAAATGAAAGACGGAAAGAAAAAGAGAGAGTGAGAGAGCGCCTCGCGGTTTTATCGCAAAGAGAACTTGTCGTTTTAATCGCTTTTCCTAAGAAAACAAAAAAAAACTACAACAAAACAAGAAAAACAACAACCACGTCGTCGATATCGTTCGAATTTTTTCATATTATTCTTATCATTGTCGCTCGCGTTATCACATTGCGATGCAAATATGATATTTGTTTTTCGTCCTTTGAGCAATGATCGTGACGAAGGGGGGGAGAAAAAACGCATCGAGCAAAAATTTATCGAAAGCCAAACGACGTAAGAAATCAAAAAAATAAAGAAAAGTAAAAAACAAAAAAATAGGAAACGCGATAAAGCGAAACGAGAGAATCTGCATTGTCGAAACAACCGATCGTGTTGTGGAATCGTTTGGTCCATAAAAGAAAAAGGAAGTAGTAGAGAAAAGAGAAGAGAAAAAAGGAAGAAAATTCAAGGGGGGAGGAAGCACGCAATACTCTTGTAACTGCAACGCCGCAAAATCGACGTCACACGCGGTATATATGTCGCTACAGAAATACACAGATTGTATGCGACATATATATATATATATATACAACCATACCGTGGTGTACCAGCCACCCACTCTTCGCGACTACCCCTCCTCTCGATAAGAGCCGCTTGCCAGAGACAGCGCTCTGGCTGTTACTACTAGCGAGAGACAGACCCGATGAGAGAAAGGGGGAGAGAGAAAAAAAGAAAAAAGAAAACGCGAATGCGGTAAACCGGGCCATGAATTTGTTATTAGCGGAGGTTAGGACGAGCTTGCGCGCGTGCATCGGGGATATAAATTCGTGTGCATTTTACGATCGGTATACTACTTCACCCTTTTCTCGAATTCTTTTCTTTCTTCACCCTCTTATATTTCCGAACCGGGTACGATAAAGTTAGTCCTATCTTCCGCCAAACTTTTCGTATCTTTTTCTATAACTATGTGCGCGTTCGACAGTACTTTCTTCAAATTAAGTCCAAATATATCACCCCTACTACTCCCCGAGTGATATTTCCAACGTGATTGTCGCGAAAGGGTGGTTTTTGTTGAAAATTAGGATCGAGGATAAAGAAAAAGTGGAATGTGTTAAAGTAAACGCGATTAATCTCGAATTTTTATAAACGAAATGAGAAATTAGAAGCAGGGGATGATTTTTAAAAAATTCCAATGCATATACAAAGAGGGTGAGAGAGAGAGAGAGAGAGAGAGAGAGAGAGAGAGAGAGAGAGAGACATACACCGATATAAATTTGACATGCAAAGAATCGAATCCGTGTAACAAAAGAAATTACCCTTGCCACCTTGGTAACGACGATTACTTCGGCGCCGACAGCGTCGACACATTTTCCTTGCACCCTGTCCTCCACCCCTTGTTCACCCTTGCGTCCACTCGCATACGTCAAATTCATCGGGAATAACGCAACTTTTACAAACACAGGAGGGAAATATTTGATCGGAGCTTAGCGAATGGTCGAGTGGGTGGGTGGGTGGTAAAAGAAAAGAGCAACTGGCCGAAGGGATGAAAAGAGAAAAGGGGGGATCGTCTATACGATATACGTACGAAACTATGTATTGTATATAAAAGCTATAGCCTAAGGACAAACCGATACGAATTCGGCGACACGCGCCTCGAGGTCAGGGGTGTCCTCACCTGGCAACGCCCAAAGTCACGCCTACCTGAGCTGCCCCTTTTCCCGCCACGGTTACGCCTACGCCACTTTTCCCCTCTACGCCTCGTGCCCCCCCTGCCGCTCCCCATCTCCCTTCTACCCCACTCGCACTCTTTTTTTCTTCGACCTCTCATTGCCCCCTCCTTTTGCCTGCTCCATGTTCTCTCGTTGCCCTTTCCATCGAGTCCCCTCTTGACCCTCCGCCGTAGCGGCACGTCGCAAGACGCGCTATATACGCCTATGCCTACGGCGAGTTCTTACGCCTACGCCTACCCCCACCATCGCGACACTTGGTCGGATACGAAGTAACGCTCCCTGGTCGTGCGCCTCTTTCGAATCTGTCGTGGGGACAGAGGGGAGGGGGCTATACCCCACCCCCGTTGTGCGTCCTACGACGACTTTTACCGTTCCTGCCTACGCCTACGCCTACGCCCCCTTCCCCTCTACCTCCCTGTTCCCTCCTGGTACACGCCTATCCCCACCATTTTTCACGGACCATCCGTTTACTACTACGGCTTGGGCGGCTTTCGCACGCGCCTACCGAGTTTCAAAGGAAAATAACAAAAAAACAACAAGAAATGTCTTTTTTTCTCTTTTCTTTCCTTCGCTCGGGGACGAAACCACGCGCATCGTCCATGTTCGATTTCGAGACTTTTTATCGTCGCGATTTATCGGACGGTGGCAGTTTATGGCGAAGTCTTTTTGTTTTGTTTTTGTTTCTTTTTTTCCGGGGTAGAAGGTGGGAGCGACCGGGCTCGAGAGTCTTACACAACCCTTAACTTCACCCTCGTATTCCTGAGTCGAAGTCGGATGAATCGTGGAATTGATTGGCAACGTGCAAAAGAAATCGATAGGTAAATTGGCACGTACCAGCCTCGGTCGACCCTTCGCCATTCCCTCTCGCCCACCCCCTTTGCTCGCACTCGAGTAATTAAGCGGTAAAAAATAGAAGAACGATCGATTAGCTTCGTTAAAAGGCCGAGAATAGGGAAACGACAGCTTCGAACAGGTCGAACGACGAATTTGTTTTTACACGAACCATCAAGAATTTAATTTTCAACCCTTAGAGTCGATTTTTCGAAATTTCTTTCGATTGTTTTTTTTTCGATTTCAATTTCAATTGGTCACTCGTCTTAACTACTGATTTTCCCTCTCCCATTCGCTCGAGTTCTCGCAGACGAGATATTAACACTCGCCCGTATCAATCGCTACCTTTACCTCGTCTCTGACCTCTTACCGTCCCTTATCCACTTACCTCGCTCTCGATTCTCCTCTCGCGTGCACAGTGAAGCGCCTACGCCTTTGCGTTTACGCGAGCGAGTGTGCCACCTTTCCCTCGTACACGCCTTCTTCATCCCCACTACGTTCTTCCCCGACGGCCAGTCTCGAGAACAGCGGGGTTGGAGAGAGAGAGAGAGAGACGAAAGGGTGGGTGGAGGGTTGCAAGCCCGCCACTACTACCCCAGTTCTCGGCGTAACACGCGTTTCCAAGTTTGTAGATCGGGTCACCGGGTTGAACGTGAACCACCCCGCGCGCACTTCCGAATCATGACGCGCCCTTTTAACCTCCCTAACCAACCCAACCCCTTGCCCACCACCCTTGGACCGTTCGTCTCCTCCTCGACGCTGTCTCGTAAATTTTATTATCACGATTCTCCGAAGGCAAGACAAATGTACTCTCTCTTTCTGTCTGTCTCTTTCTCTCTAGAAACAACCCTCGTCGAGGAATAATTTTTCTCGATAAATAAATGAGAATTTCTCAGAAATGCATTGATAAAGGGTTGAAAACGATACAAGGTTGAAAATTGACGGACGATTAATTTTTATAAACAATCGATCGAACGTTTTCTTTTTCTTTTCGTGAAATTGATGAACGTTGCTCAAATTTTTGATCGAACATTGAATTCACAAAGAAAATGGAGTTTTTTGAACCTTGTGTCGCGACTTTTTGGTTTCCTTGCAATGAAACACCCGAGAGCCGATACTCTCTCTTTCTCTCTGTGTCTCTCTCGAATATTTCGCAATCGGAGTCGTAACGCCAAGTAAGCTCTTTCATCGTTTTTACGAAGATCGATCGAGTTCGTTGGCTTTCGATTTCTTAGAAATTTAGCGACACCGGATGTCTCGCCGATTACATTTTTCTTTTTTTAAACATACGCGACGTTGTTATTCGCGATCGTGGCGTATTTCCATTCACTTCAGCGTACAAACGTCCGCGTCGTCCAAAGCAGATTTCGAACAATGCAGATTCTCGAGAAATATAAATGCGAAATGGAAAAAAGAAAATAAAAAAAAAAAAAAAAATCCCAAGAAGTCGAGATACGACAAGTACGATTCATGAATTTATATAAACGAACGATGTCGTAATTTTATATGGTCGATACGCGCGAAGAAATTCGTTCTCCCCATCGAAAAAAAAAACACACACACACACACACCGAAGCGACGTTTCGTTTTTTCGTTTCCCTTCCATCGTCGCGATCGCTCTCGATCCCACCGTTCCTCCTTCGCTTCTAACGTGTCCACACCTCGATTTAATCGATCGTACCTATATTTCTCATTCTTTTCCTCCTTCCGATCTCCGTATGAGCGCGAAACTGCGTGTGGGACGATTATTTAAAAGAAATAAATGAAAATACAAAAAAAAAAAAACAAAAAAAAAAGAGAACGAACAAACAAACAAACAACAAAGAAAACGCGCGAATAACGTTTCGCGAATTAAACCCGCGGCCACCCTGTAGAACGGACTCTCGTATAATTAGTAGTTACAGAAAACAAGATATTTAACGTGAAACAGATGAAGAACAAAAGAAAAGAAAAAATGAATAAAAAAAAAAAGAAAAAACAATAATAGGCTTTTCCGTAAACGATATAAAAGATTTTTAAAAAGAATTGATGATGAGGAATGAAGGGGAGGGGGGGGGAATGATGATGAAGATGATGATGATGATGATGATGAAAGAACGAAACCTACGAATTGTTATGTTTTTCTACAGTAACGTTTGTACCGACTTACAACAATATTTGTACAATATTACGATAAACGTGTACCTATACAACATAGGTAAACCCAGATGCAATAACTTTTTTAAACAAAACAAAAAAGAAAAAAAACGGTGTTAACAACGGAATATTTTTCATACATAACTCTCGCTCTCGTCGGACGATTCTCGGTGATTGCGCGCGTCAGGCCGGCCCGTTAACGCCCCTGGCGCGACACAGGATTAACCCACATAACAGACACATAAAGGAGAAAAAAAGAAATAAATAAATAAATAAAAGAAACAAAGAAAAAAGAAAACCCAAAAAAGTGAATAATAAACCACAAACACAGAAAAAAAGAAACGTGAAAGGGAAGAAGAAGAAAGAAAGAAAATAACACACACACACCTAACTAACTCATTTCGTTTTGTGCCAACCTCCAGCAGACCGCGATTTAGATTTTGCGTTTTTTGTCCGTGATACATCGCCCGAGAGATCGTAGTGATGGATGTTTTTCCCTGTTTTTCCTGTTTTTTTCTTTTTTTTTTTTTTTTTTTTTAGTTTCTTCTCCGTAAAGATAATTAAAGACAAATGAAGATAACAAATAAATAAATGATAAAGCGATATGAATGACGAGAATAATGCCGATTTACAGAAAAACGAAACAATACAAAAAATACAAAAAAAAAGAAGAAGAAATAAATACAAATAATGAAAAAAAAACAAGGAGCAATTGTCCTCGCCATCTCAAAATACCTGTATAACCAAAAGTAGCATTTTAACAGAAAACGCCAGACCACAACCTGAAACTTTATAAAAAAAAAACAAACAAAATAATTAATATATCATCATTGTTTCGTTATTGTTCGATGGTCGTCAAGACCAAAACCGATATTATCGTTTATACACAGTTATTTTCATTACTACCGGATCGTAAGTGAAAATGAAACGATTAAAAATAATTAATAATCCTCCGATTCGCAAGGACGAAATACGTCGATGAAGCTTCATTCGCTCGGTAATTAAAAGAATACAACGGAAATGCACGTTTGCCTCTTGGTCGAGAATAATTTCTTGAAACAAAAAGAATAAGAAGAAGAAAAAATCACACTCGCATATACGCACCGAACGCACGAGTGCGCGTTAATCGTTGATTTTGTCGAACGAGTTCGAGCGACGATAAAACGAGAGACGACGGGATATCGAATGATAAACAAGAAGAGAATTATTTTAATCCCGAGGAACGTTATTTTTCGGCCACCCGTTACGTTGGAAAAACTATATCGCGCTTGTTTAAATTTGAAATCCGACCTTGCTTGATCCTAGATAATCGTGAAAACGTCCAAACGCGTAAACGGAAACTATCGCACTTATCGGGAATATAAAATCGTTCGTTGCGTTCTACCGTAACGGACGTTTGCTGCAAATAACACAAAAAACAACAACAACAATAACAATAAAAAACAAAAAAAAAACGAGTAACGACGACGAAACCGATTTATCACGAAAATATTCATCGAGATTACCGATCGCTCGAGCTCGATCACGGCCAACGATCGTTGCACTTAAAAAACGATTCTAAAGAAAAAATAATAATAAAGAAAACACACACAAACACACAAAGTTGCATAAAGATAACAAAATGAATTAAAAATATTGGTTTCTTATATTCGTTGTAAAAAAGAAAAGTAAACAAAAGAAAACGGAAAGAAAAAATAAATGCATCACGTTCAATCGCGCCCCTTGCACCGAGCAACCTACACGGAAATTCGAGAAATAAAAAGTTGAAAAAAAAAAAGAAAAAACATAATTGAATTAAACGAATGGAGAAAATAAAAATTTTACCTTGACACGCCACTTTCACACGTACACACACACACACACATACACACATCACACACGAACCACACGCGTATCGTTGTACCGTTGTAGATAATCAGAAATTCACACACGTTGTCTTATATTAAATCGAGAGAAGAAATTGTTGGAACGACGAACAAAAAAAAACAGAGAAATAATGAAAACAAAAGATGGAGAAATATCTAAGCGATAAAAAAATGAGAAGAAAAAAGTGACAAAAAAAAAAGGAAAACAAAAAAACAATTAAGCTCGTCCCAAAGTACTCAATAACGCACCCACAGAGATTGCGGACTCGTGAATTTTGTTTGCGATGTATACCTAATATATAGTTATCGAAAGAGAGGGGGTGAGAAAGTGTGAGAAAGAAAGAGAAAGAGACAGAGACAGAGAGAGAGAGAGAGAAGAAAAAGAGGAAGGAAACAAAGCGAGTATAAAATTATTTTACTCGATCATCCTTTTCGCGAACGATGTAACCTCTCTCTCTCTCTCTCTCTCTCTCTTTCTCTCTTCCGATTTTCGAATGAAAAGTACACGAAAAGAAAAAAACAATAAAAAAATAATAAGAGAAAAAAACTTTTCGCATAGGACACGACGAGGCGCTTTTCAATTTGTCCCTAAAAAAAACGCGAAACCAAAACGCGTACGTCGAATGAAAAATTAATGAAAAAGAATAAAAAGAGAATACGACGAAATCGAGCGTATATCGATACCCGATATATCCTTACGAAAGGCTGCGGTGATCGCTGTAAAACTGAATTTCTCGGTTACGACGTAAATGTTATTATTCTTATTATTATTATATCATTGTCATTATTATTATTATTATCATTATTATTATTATTGTCATTACATTCATTTGATTTCGTTTCTTAGAAGAACGAATGCATATCATAGTTGTAAATTACCAATTTGTGAAATAAAAACTGCAAACTGTTTGTGTTAACATTACAAGAGCTGCCTCGTTTTAATCCGATCCTTGCCTAAAAAAAAATCCTCGCTCAATTTCCCTTTACATGAAAAAATTCCACGGGATAATTCGTAAACGACGGAAACGAATCTGATCGGTAAGTCTTCCGCGTGGCTCGTCGCTCGTTTTTGTTTTTTTTTCTTTCAAGCTAATGTAACTTTGTTCCTCTTTAATCTCTAAATGAAATCTTAATTTTCTGAACAGTTGATGAAAAAAAAAACGAAAATTCTTAAAATGTTTTCAGGTGTCATTGGCTCTTGGTCTGGAGGCGGGTGGTTGGGGCGCTTTGTTGGAACGCGCCGGAAGTCATTCGGGAAGTCCGAGCCCTCTGTTGGCGCACAGCGCGAGTTACGCCGGTCTTGCGAGTCTCGCGCGTCGTTGCGGCGTCTGCCTCGCGACCTTTCCTTCCGCCTGGTTGCTCGAGCGTCACGCTCGTTTACAACACGCCGATCGTCCCAACGAGGACAAACCCTTCACCTGCGAACAGTGCGGCCAAGGTTATCGTTATCGTTCAGCTTACGTGAAGCATCGCGAGCAAAATCATCGCGCGAGATTGCCAGCCGACAAACTATTCACCTGCGACGTATGCGGTATGCAATTTCGTTACCTCAAGTCATTCAAGAAACATCGTTTGAACCACGCCCTCGAGCGCCTCCAGCGTGGCAATGCCGATCAAACGAATCACAACAATAACAACAGTACCAACAACAATAACAACAATAGCGCAACCTCTTCGTCCTCAATTTCCTCGTTATTGTCGAGAGTCGAGCGTAGCGATCAAGTCTCGAGCACCGGTGAACCGTCGCAGCTCGAGACCGGAAGTAACCTTGGCGACCCGGAGGATTTGGCGAAAGAGAGCTTCGTTGAGAATGCCAAGGACGAAACGATCTCGGAAACGGCGAGTCTTCAAGAGAATCAGGAACAGGATGTACAAGCGATGGATCTTGGCACGAATGGCGGTGGTAGCGGTCACGCGGTAGGAATTCTCGCGAGTGCCGTAGCGGCTGGTGGCGCTGGTAGCGAGGCGGGCGACGTCGAGGAAATGAACGCCGAAAATATCGCCGACGAACTCGAGATGAGAAGCAACAACGAGAACAACGAGAGGGTCGTGAGTCTCGTTAGCAGCAGAAACGCCCATCATCACGATCCCGACAGACGCGAGAGACGTTTCGCCTGTCCGTTTTGCGGCAAATGCGTACGCTCCAAGGAAAATCTCAAGCTTCACGTGCGCAAGCACACCGGGGAGAGACCCTTCGTTTGTCTATTCTGCGGGCGTGCTTTCGGGGGTAAGAGCGATCTTACGAGACATCTGAGAATACACACGGGCGAACGACCTTATCACTGTGAAATGTGCGGAAAATGCTTCGCCAGGGCCGATTATCTCTCGAAACATCTCACGACCCACATTCATCACAATCATCAGCGTTAGAGAAAGAAAACTCGATGGAAATTCGTTCGAGCTCTCTTTTTTTTTCTTTTCGTTCGACATGATTTGTCTTGATGCGATCTTCTTTTCGCCACCATCCTCGGTTCCAAAATGGCGCTTCCCCTTGGGCTACGACATCCTCGTTACGTTAGTTAGTTATTATTATTATTTTTCTTTTAGTAATTCTCTTTTCTTCTTCCTCGTATACAAATTGTTATCACTGCGAGCTTCCTTCGTCGAAGAAACGTGGGTGCGCTTTGTCGAGGCGGATAAGACCGATCGTCTAAAAATTCAAGAGTCTACCAGGAACGAGGAAACTTATAGAAACTTCCTCGATAAACGACCCACTGTAACGCGTCAATTACGAAAGAAAACTGGAGGACTCGTGACGATTCGACTAATTTACCGTCCTCGAAGAAAATCGAAGATATTACGGGGATGTTTCGTTCACAACGCAACTCGAAGACCGGGTGAGTTATCGATTTAATGATAAAAAAAAACAAAAGAAAAGAAACGAAAAAGTAAAAAAACAAAAACAAACGAATCTTATTAACGACAGCGAGTTTTTGTAACGTTAAAAGTAAATATATTATTTATACACGAGAATAACACACAGACAGACACACAGACACACAAAACGTATGATAAAACGTACGCTAGTGAGAAATAATTTTGTGATAAGAAGACACGAAATACCAAAGATGGCGCTCAGCGTCGGTGCAAGGCGATAAGGAAAAAAAAAAGAAAGAAAAAGCGATAAATTAATTAAACGATTAATTAATTGATCAATCAATTAAATCATATATATGTGTACATACGTATTGCGGATCAACGAATCGTTCAGTTGCAATACTTTTTTCCATTCGTAACGTCTTTTTATTAACCTCGATCGATCGGCGTAATAACGTGTATTCGTGGAATTTTTACGTTCCTCGTTGTTGCAGCACCATATATATGATTGTCGTCACGAATGACGAGTGATATTATTATTACAAAAGATTAATAAAACTGATCGAGATACGCGCGACGTACGCTCGTACTACACACACGGTGAATATTATATTATATAATCGGAGGATTAGAACGTGAAGATGACGTTAAGTAACGAAGACAAAAGCGAAAAAAATGAAAAAAAAAAACAATAAAAAATATGCCAAGGCTCGCGGAGAACAAAAACAAATAAACAAGAAAAAAAATGAGGAATCAACCGTTTTAACGTTGAAACGGTTAGCGACGCTGCAAGTGCGTGAAACGGAAGGACGCGAAGGAAAAATTCGAATTACGTAAGAAAAAAGAAGAGAATTGAAGAAAAAACAACGAGAAGAAATTTTTGGCAAAATGTGAAAAAATGAGTACGTAGCGCAAAACGATTTTTCGTAATTCGATACTCGCGTACTTCCGGAAAGCATGCCGGTGCCTTTGAATCCCGAATCCTTTTGTGAGGATAGCAATAATTTTTCATTTTTCTCCTTAATATGAATATATAATTGTATTCGAGCTATCTCTCTCTCTCTCTCTCTCTCTATCTATCTATCTCTATTTCATGACATATTTACGTCCAAGTCTCTTAACTAAAAGACGCGCGAATTTCAAAATGGTCCGAGATTCGAGACAAAATGAAAAGGAAATATTGACATTGCGTGACGTTGATTAATCATTTTTTCATCGTTTGTTTCGTATCGATTCTCACTCTTAAACTCCCTACATACGTTATATATATACATATATATGACGTGAAAATAATTATACACAGTCTCGAAGCCATTGACGCGATTCTTCAACGTTCTATCTTAACCAACGAACGATAGTTTGTAAATATAGATGATATATTATATATTTAATTAGTGTTAACGTCGTCAACGCTCCTCCTATAAGCGGCTTTACTTTGTCCACTCAGTGTCCGTACCATTGAATTACCGGACGCGCGAGACGCGAGAAACGATTATTTTCGTCTTACCGATCTTTATGAAAAATTGTTTTTTTTTTTTTATAGTTTTTCATCAATTTTTCATCGAAACCATCATTTTTGTCTCTCTTTCTCGAGTGCCAACGAATCTGCCGAGCCAATAATTAACTTCCACGTCCAGAATGTACGATAGCTCGAGATTTTAATCTATTTTGTTTCGTTCTTTTTTTTTCTTCTTTCGATCGCATAGACATCGATCTCGTTCTCGCGTTTGCTTCCGGTGAGCCAAATAAGTTGATAGAAGGTGCTAATTAGATTTTTAAGGGTCAGAATCGCCGAGTGCCGTCCGGTCGGCCGTCTCGCACAGCCAACGAAAGAAATAATTACTATATTATTATTATTATTATGATTATCGTGTATCGAAATGAAATAAGGAAAAACGAAAGGAAGCGAAGTAAACAAATGAGAAAACGTTTTAACGCGGTTTAAAACGTCTTTTGTGCCAAAGAAAACTGAGTGTCAGGTATAAATAATCTATATACACGTAAAAAAGAAAGAGCTGTCTCTATATATATACGTATATGTATGTGTATATATATATATATATACATATATATACCGCGGAGAGACAAAAAACGAAATAAGAAAAGAAGAACAGAAAAATCCGTCGAATAATGTTTCAGTTTCCCTCCAAGTTACGAGACCGGCCCGGCGTTTTCAAGTGGCCAAAAAAAACAGAAAAGATTGATAAAGAAATTGAAACGAAATAAACAAAAAAAATAACGTACATTTTAATTAGTCTTAAAAACGTTCGATTAAGCTGGTTCAAAGATAATTGTGTTACGTGTAAGAGACAAGAACGATGCGTGCAACGAAAGGACGAACGGCGAAACGACGATTTCGCAATATTTTCGTTTTTTTTTTTGACACTTTTTTCTCGCAAATCGAGCACAAAGATAAGGTCGTCGGACGAGCCGAGAATTTTTCCACTTTTCGATGTATCGGCGATGCGATTCCCCGTGTGGTATCGGATGGAAAAGAGGGTTGTAGCGGGGAATATGCTCACGCTCCACCCCCCCCCTCCCTCCCTCCTCTCTCACCCTCTCGATCAACGTTTCCAGCTCGCCGAATTTCCGGTCACGTTCTTCGTGTAAATCAAGCATTAAGACGATCTCCGGACTCGAAGCACGTACTCCCCCCTCCCACCCCCCTGCCACGATTTTCACCCTTCCCTCTACCGGTTTTTGCCCGAACTCGAGCGTAAACGAAAAAATCCAGGACAAAAAAAAGGATCGTCTTTCGACATTAACGAGTTTTAAAAACGTTGCTAGCGCGATTTTTGTTTTGTTTTGTTTTTCATTTTTTGACACTCGTGAAATCGTCGCTATCGCCACCAGTCCGTTACAAATGGCGATCCCAAAAAAGCAACGAAAAAGAAAAAAGCACAAAAATGATAATCGTCGTATCGAGCAACAAGAGAGGGTGAAAAGTTGTTCGACCCTCCAACGGGGGATGAACGTAGACGATTGAATTTTATCTCGCGTGTTGCTCTTTCGCGCATGCGCTATAATTGTTTTAGCAAGGATTCGAGCGATTCCATGACCGCTGGCGCGCGATTTCGTTCGCGAAGTTCGATCTCCGATTACACTTTTATCCTCGTCCTGGCAAATTGACGAAATCGTTGGAAAACAAAGTAAAAAATAATAATAATAATAAATTTGATAAAAACCATTGTCCAATTTGTGCTCGAACTAATTTTATTAACGAATATTTACCGCAAACGAGTGATCCGCCTGTTGTCATTTTTATTCGCGAATAATTTGAAAGGACTCGCGCGTTATACGAGCTTTCGCTCGAAAATGCTTGCGGTTTTCGTTTCGACTCGAATCTCGCCATTAAATAAAACGGAAGATAAAAAAAAAACGAAAAATTAAACAGACGGTGGACGGAGAAACGTTTCGGAGCGGCGGATTCGAAACGTTTGAAACGCGAAACTCGAATATTTTCCGTGTTCGAATCGATTTTATATCGCGCGAGGTAACGACTAAACACTCGCGCGGAACAAACTCTGGTGACAAAGTGATACCGGAGACCGCAATTTTTTAAACACACACTTTTAAACGATATTCGTTTCATTTTTCGCTCGAATTATTGTTTGAAAGAAAACCAAAAAACGAAATAAAAAAAAAGAGAAACAAAACAATTTTCTCTCTTTCACGGTTTGCGAATCGCTGAAACGCGAAAGAAACGAATACTGGAGCGCTGAACGCGCGTTCACGTACATTTCCAACAAAAACAAAAAAAAACAAAAAAAAAACGTCAAGGGCCTAAATAGACACGACAAAATTATCGTCGCATTCGCATATACCCGTTAACGCTTTAACAGCGATTTCAATTATCGACAAATGGCGTGACAAGCCGCGAAAAAAAAAAATAAATTCATTCGTAACGATTAATCGCGTTATCCGGCCGTAAATTTCGATCAAAACGTAAAAAAATAGATAACGATTGCCAATTTTACTTATTCCTCCGTGTGATCCAGTGGGACGAACTTGCATGCGCGAAATAATTGATATTTTATCACGTACGAATAACCACGAGCCAGTCGTCATGGAATTTACAAGGGCATTTTAAACCACAATTGCAACAACAAAAAAAAAGAAAGAAAAATGATAAAAATAATAAAAGGTCTATATAGCTATCTGTAAAACACCAAGTAACACGTACGTATGTTTAAATTATAAATACGCACATACGTGAATGTATGTATGTATATGGATATATATATATATATATGTATATATGTATATATATATACGTGTGTATGTATATATATACATATATATATAAATATGACGATGATAGTAGAATATAAAAAATATATTTAATGAATGTTCCTATATTTATACTCTAAGGATATATTAAGTGTAACTACATATATAAATATATAAATATATGAATATATATATATATATATATATATATATATATATATATATATGTAAATAAATATATATATATATATATTGATATTTGATGGTGATTTCAAGTTTTTACCAAAAAAAGAAAGAAAAAAGTAAAAAAAAAAAAAGCACGAATAAAAAAAAGCAACAAGAACAACATAATTGATAAATCGCGTGTCTGTCAAGAGGCTGTAGAGAAACTCTGCGTTGACCCATCGAGTGACTCACACCGACGTTGACGAGTTTAATTGAGAGGGAAGATTTGTAAGAAGCGAGCGGTGACAAAGAGAAAAAAAATACACACACACACACACATACAAAAGAAACAAAAGAAAAAGAAAAAACTTAAAAATTGCAGATCCTACGGCGAGTGACGTAGACTGGAGGGAAAAAAAGGAAAATAAAGAAGAAACACATACACACACACACACACATACAGAAATATTGAGCGTGAAGGGACTGAAAACGGGATTTTATGGGGAGTTTACAATGTAAGCAGGTCGCGCGTGGCGGAGGCAAGGGTCTTCCTATATTGACTGAACGATCAGATGTGATATACGCGTAAGGAATAATTATTAATAATTATTTACCATAATCTGTATATATATCTATATATATATATATACATGTGTGTATATATGTGTACGCATATATATAAATATATATATACATATATATACATATATATGTATATGTATGTATATGTATGTATATATATATATGTGTATATATAAATAATGTAATTAACGATTATTAGTATGGTTACGATATACAAACATTATATCTATATATTGTGTATAGGTAGATAGGTACATATACAATGTTTTTAACTGGTTTATCGATGTTCCAAGGATATTAACTAATAATAATTAATATTAATGACATAATTGCATATATATATATATATATAAACACACATATATATATGTATATATTTCGAAATTATAGGCCAAGTGTATTTGAAATAGGAAAGTCGTCGGTTGAAATATCTCTCTATCTTTCTGTCTCTATCACTATCTCTCTCTCTTTCTCTATCTCTTTCTCTCTCTCTCTCTCTCTCACTACGATTTCTCACACTAAAAACTCACTATCTCTCGCGAATGATCGATTCCAAAAATGCTCTGTTAGACGGGACCTTAGCGAATCTTGAACAACGAATATTTTTTTATTACAAACATTGGCTGTTGCATACGCGAGCAGTGCAAATAATTTTTAAGGATAAAACGAGAAAGAAAGAAAGACAAAAGCAAGGAGGAACACGACGAGTAAGACGAAGAAGAAGAAGAAGAAGAAGAAATAAAAATAATAACGAGAAAGAATAATTAAAAAAAATACAGAAAATAATAATAATAATAATACAAAAATAACAAAAAATACAAGTTGCCTCGATATTGCGTTCAAAATATTCGCCTGCAGATCCGATTGATTGCGTTCGATCAATATTCCTGGGCATAATGTGCATAACTATCACTATATATTATAAAACTATGATAGTTTTTTCGGTGGGGTGGGAGGAATCGGTGGAGGGAGGGGGTGGGGTGGGAGGCAAGGGGGTGGTGTGCATTGCGGAAAGTACAAGGGAGGGGAATAAACAGTGAACTCTTCTCGCTCAAGTTCGCCAAGTCCCCGATAATCGAGCATGCGCACATATTATATACATATACATATACACATATGTATATGTATATGTATATATGGATAGTGATAGTCCGAGATAACGCGTTCCGTGCAATAACGCAGTTTGCTCAATCCTCGATGTCCGTCGATCGTCTCGTTGTGGTCCACGTCCGTCCACTCGTAACGATATCGACCGTAATTATATTATTGATAGTGAAAGCAACAAAAAACGAATAACAAAAGAAAAAAAACGAAAACAAAAAAAAAGACGCGAAGAAAAAGGAGCTAATACTACTACTAATTATTACGAGTCGCTATATCTGTGTCCGATAGAAATTTTTGGCGAAAGAAGGAAAAAAAGTAAAAAATGCTGTTGATAAAAATAATGTGAAAAAGCGAAAAAAAAAACAATAAACAAACAAATAAGAAAATCGCGCAGCTCTCGCGACGTTCGACGAGAAAATAAAAAGTCGAAAAAAAAAACGTCTTTATCTCTTAACTCTCTCAATCTTTTTTCATTCCTCCTCGAAGTCTCGATGTCCTTGGTGTCTATTCTAAATTAAACGATAACGGAAAGCAATGGAAAACAACAAAAAACGAAAAAAAAAGAAACGCGCGCGAAAAGATGAAAAAAATAAAAATAAAAAATAAAGTTTTACTAATCCTTGTCTGTGTAGAGTGTCGAAGTAAAAAAACGTCCCGAACAAAAAAAAACACAAATAAAAACTCGAAAAAAAAAAACAAGAAATAACTAAGAAAATGAACGAAGAGAAAACTAAGAAGGAAAACCTTTAACTCTCCAGCGTGGTTGCAAAATCCTCCCACCACGATCTATCGTTCGAACCTTCGCTCTTACTTTCGTCACTTTTTTTCGTCGCTCTATCGCCATCGGGCGCGATTCTCCACCTTTTACGTTTTCTAAAACGCGAATGAGACACACACGGGAGAACTATTAGAATACCGTAAAGTCGGCTATGTAAGTCATAACAAAAAGAATAACTAAAACAAACAAACAAACAAACGAAAAAAAAAAATCGTATAGAAAATGAATGAACGACCAAAGAACGAGTGATGGAAACCAAAGTGCAAACTAAAAACCAACTACAACAACAACAACAATCCTCTCTCTCTCACAATTGACCCAAACAAATTTTATTCATTCCTCGTACTAATCACAATCCCATCTTTGCTCTCGTCCTTCTCTCGGTGTTTTCTTTTTCCTCTTCGATTCACCAATTTTCGAAATAACGAACAAGCAAAAAGAAAAGAATTAACAAAAACCAATGAAAAAAGATAAAAAAAAACGTGAAGAGAAAAGAAAAACAAACATTGAAATTTTGCAATCACTCTGCCAATACAAAAAAAAAAACAAAACCTTCGTGGCCGTACTATCATCGTTTTATCGTGTACCTTCATTAGATATTAAAATATTCGTTGTATACTACGATATAGTATATAACGATGTGTCATATTGCAGTGCTGATCTTTGTAAAACAATTCGATGAAAATTTTCATCGAAATCTCAGCTGTTCGCTCTACTCGCATTATACATATAGCTATATACATACACATATACACATATATATATATATATATATATATATATATGTATATACAGGTATGTATACGGCAATGCAATATGACCGTGGATGTTAGAGATATTTTTCAACTTGTACTAAATGTGATAATTGATGAATTGACAATGAGCAATCTAACTGTAATATAAATATTATTATTATTATTATTATTATATTATAATTACTATTATATATATAAATATATATTATATATAAATATATGAATCGATGTCTGTCGTACAAGCCGTGAAAAAAAAAAAAAACAAAAAACGAAAACAAAAAAACAACATTAGTACTTTACATAGTTATATATAAATGTGTTAGCTAATACGTGTACGTATGATTTTATAATACTTCTATAAGTTTCAAGCGTCGAGTGGAGTCAGAGTCGATGAAAGAGAAAAAGGAGAAAAGTAAAACAAAACAGAAAAAAAAGAAAGAAAAAAACACACACACACACACACACACAAATTTCATCGCAAAAACACGAACGTGAACGTAAGAAAAGAAGTGTTATCTTTCGTGTTGTTAACACACCCGTCTCTCAGATCTGTCCACAATTCGTCCAATGACGCGAGGTGATAATGACGACTATGATATTTTAATGATAAAAATAGTTAAAAGAAAGAAAAGAAGAAAAAAAACGAAGACCCGTACACTTTGCGAAATACACGAAGAGAGAATAGTGAAGGAAAGAATGAAAAAACAAATAAACAGGGAAAACTAATGAGAAAAACAAGAGAAAATTCGTAGATATCCTTCGTTCAGAAATTCGCTTTCTCGCTGTATGAGTATTTTCAACAAATTTGCGAATTAAGAAATAAAAAGTCGATGGCCCCGTTGAAAGTATGAGAAAGAAAAAAGATTGCGGGTTTCGCGATCGCCACGAACTTTAATCTCGATACGAAGGAACTTTACGATGATTCGAATTCGAAACTGGTACAAAGAAAGAAAAGCGAGAAAAAGAAAGAGAAAAAGATAAATAAACTACAGAACGAAACGAACAAAACAAACAAAGAAAATAATTGTCCCTCATTAAAAATCCGATCCGTAATCGCTATTATAAGCTCTTAAAGATTAATTGACCAAATGCTAATGAAACAAACAAAACAAAGAAAAAAAAACAAAAGAAAGAATGAAAGAAAAAAAAACATTTTAAAGGTAATACAAAAAGAAAATGATTAAAACAACAACAACAAAAACAAACACACGTAACAATATTAATGCGAACCACCTCGCGCCAATGGTGTTTCCGTGAATAACAATGAAACAACAACAACAGCGACAACAAGATAAAACAACAACAACAACAAAAATACTATTATTATATGAATATTATATACTAACGAATGAATAATTATTATAATTACACCGTGACACTTGAAATAATATACACGCATACACACGTACACTACGGACTATCTAACCGGTTGTTGTCTACGATATAATGTTATTTTTCTAATTCATATTCAATTGTTATTGTTGAGGACGTGAACATCGAATATTAAGGAGGGGTAAGAGGGAGGATGAATTCGCTAAACGTAAATTCGCAGCACGGCTGTTTAGGGCTTTCGTCGATTCGAGGCAAACTTTTGTTCTCGAGGACGATGAGAATAACGCGAGAATTATTGTCCATATTCGCTGACTAATTAACGGGCCCGATAAGAAAGAAGAGAGTCGCGATAAGAAAAAAACAAAAAACAACAACAAAAAAAAAAGAAGAATTTTTTTAAACGACGAATCGTCCGTACCTTTCAGCGAAGAACTATGCAATATTATATTCCTCGATTTGCAAACGGTACGAAGGAAAAGAAAATGGAAAATTAATAAAAAGAAAACACGAATAAGCGTTTTCGATCATTAAACGGGTAATAATAAAAATGCTTCGAGACGTTGGGAGAAGCGAATTAGCAACATCGAAAGATATTCTTAAATCGAACGAATTAACGAAGACATTACCCAGAGGCCGTTAATTATTGCCGGCTTTGCGAAGTATCGACGATTTTTTCGATTTAAAAATTTGTCCAGGACCGAATTAATCCACTCGGCTAAATTCGATAATTGAAAAAAAAAGAAAACAAAAAAAAAACAGAAAAACAAAACGAATACTAAGGCACTATCAGGATTCGTCCTAGCGTCGACGAATGTCGCGTGGATCGACGATAATGTACACGTCGCAACTGATTAATTGTAACGCACGGAGATCTCGTCGATGGGTTTGGTCCAGCGACGAAGAAAATAAACGAAAAAAAAGAAAACAAAAAAATAATTATACCAAATGCAAAAGTGAAGGACAAGCGATGTGCTTAGGGCGCTCAATAAACCTTCGGGCCTACGTAACTATTACCGACTATACTGATATACATACGTGCAAAAAGTAACTCGGTATATGTTTGTTTTGTGGTATTTTTTTTGTCTGTTTTTTTGTTAATCCAGTGCGCTGGCTACAGACGATGCTGCGGACGCGTATTGTATTTTTTGTAAGGCCCACTCTGCCAGATTGTGATAACCGAGCTCGCAACATCGTCGATAGCCATCGCCGGCGCACGGCCGCTCATTCGTCAGAAGAAGTCTCATGAGTTACGATCCACAAAAATAGTGAAAGAAGAAAAAGATTTTTTCATCGCGTTTTCATTTCTGAAATTCCATCGACGACTCGATTCGACTCGGGGGAAAAATTCATTCGAATGGAAACATTGCCCGATAAAATAATTTATCCGGGGAGGAACACGGATCGAGTCGTCGATGATGCGAAAAGCTATTTTGTTTGAAAAGTTGTATAAGCGATAAATTGATCCGGGGCCTGATATGTATCGATAACGCCAGAGATTACGTCGTTGTACTAATTTAAAATAATTTTTTTAACAAGTTACGCGACGAATTTTCCGACGTTCTTGGGCAAACGTGATTGGTGGTTGTTATATTATTTCGTAAAACAGCGAGAAGAAGAAATAAAAAAATGAATAAAAATTGAAAACCGAAAAAATGGAAAAAATAGAAAATATAAAAAAAATTATCAATTATAACGTATATCAGTGTCGTGCAAAGAGCGGCTGAGCTCCTCGGTGTTGTGGGTATACATACTCGTTCCTAGCAACTCGTATGACGATTACTAACTCATACTACTCATAACATTGCATTGATCCACTTTAATCTACTTATTCGAAAAATAAATAAATACATTCTGTCCAATCTCAATCGTTGGTAATTTCCATTTATTTATCCTCCTGCAAAAATCCTCATTCGTATCCCTACGACGATGAAACAAAATCTTGTAGATTGTAGTTATGCGTGCGACGATTAAAAATCGTTGGGGGTTTGTTACTAAATTCAATTTTATTATAAAGAAGAAACAGCGTTACTTTATTAATTGCTATAACTTGATTCGAAGAGATTCGAAATACATTGTCATATATTACAATTGTAGCTTTGTTTTATTTTTATTTTCATTTGTTTGACGCTTCGTTGACGAGTTTCGTGCTCAATGTCATGATACTTTCAGATATTTAATTTATTTTGTTCATTTCGTGTCATGGCGTGAGTTTTCTTTGTTTATTTTCAATTAGTCGATGAATTGAATTCCTAACTGTTTCGTCGCGGCAAGTTTCTTTCGAATTTACAAAAAAAAATGTAAATATTAATTAACCGTGTCGGTGGAAAAGAAACTCTAGCGCAAGGTTTAGGAGTAGACCGCGTCGATATCGAAGTTTTAACGTATAAATGATTATAATTGGGAGTTGAAAGTAAAACTCTGAAAAATTGAAATTAGAGAGATTCTCATCTTCTCCTCCTTGAGCAGTGACAACAAAAGGACCTCTGAGATTCGTAAGACCTCCGACGAGATGTGCAAAAAGTTAAGAGAAAGGTTAGCATACTCTACGACTAATTATTTCTTTTTTTTTTTAGATTCTACTCGATCTCGCATCCGCCACATCATTGTCAAAAGTAATTTCGTAATTTTATAAAAAGTGGGAGAAAAACGTTTACGCGAGAGAATAGATGAGCAAAAAGACTTCTGGCGTACGAGATCAAAAAATTGCTAACTTACATCGGGTACAAACTAGTTGAACATTTACGGGCATTTCTCTTCCGTTCTCCATCACGCCAGCATTTACATTCTCAAACGAAAAAAAATACGATATGCTCGCATTACATCACCACATCTTCATCACAATTCGTTTCTCGGTCCCGTCAATGTTCGTAATCGAACTATCTAATTTAACTATCAGCGACGTAGCTTGACTTTCGATATAAATTGCACTGGTGCGCGTTGAACACAACAAAACGCGGCAAGCGATTCGCGCATCTCGCTAATATAAATGTACCGAGAGGCTAAATAATACACGAGCGCGTTGAAGATTCAAACGAGGAGATTCACTCGATCGGCACGTGCCAATTAAAAATATTGGTCGGTTAAAAGTAGTAAAAAAAAAATATATTACTCGTGTAAAACGCGATCTGGTATACGTCGCGGTTACGTAGTAGAGTAATGACGGGTTGGACGAAGAAAATATTCAGAAATCTTCGAAAAATAAAAGTTCACCCGATTTTATCGTTTATAATCGAACCTTGAGCTCCTCCATTCGTTGCTTTATTCTGCGTCGCATCTCCTTGTACCTATGTCGAAAAAAAAACACAAGATCAATTTTTTTCATCATTGATGGTTGTATAGATTGTTTATAGTTTTCGCCATTACGATCACTTACTTTTCCTTCAGTATAAGAATTTGTCGCTCCTCTTCGTAATGATAACGCTGAAGTATTCCATGACACTCGGCAACCGAGAGATTCAAAAATTGTGCGACGTCTGAACTTATTTCGGGCGTTGACAATTTGTCAACGAGAAATAATCGAGCGACGTTCTCGTGCGGTCCGAGGACAACACGTACCTCCAAAGGATATTCGTCCTCCCTCAGTCTGCGTTGTTCTGTGAAAAAAAGGGAAAGTAATTTCATGACGAACATACGAATTCTAGTGCAATTATCGGTTTTATTTGCACACATCTTACCTCCGTTGTCTCGTACAACAAAGAGCGCGAAATTGTCCGGTTTAGCGTCAACTTTGTACTTGTCGAGCATGAGATTAATGACCTCCTGAGTACTCACAAGACTCGTCACCCAAACGGACATTTGCGAACCATGGGGAGGTGTAAAGAAGCTCGTTTCTCGGTTGTAAAAATGACCGTTTATCGAGCACCGTCGACGAAGTCGACTGCGAGACTGTCGACGACCACCAGGTCGACGTCTTATCGCTGTCGAGCCTTGCTTGCGTCGCAATACTACTCCGTCCAACTAAAGGAAACAGATGACTTTGCATATAGATACGTGTGTACAAAATAATGTGTACCAATGATTAAAAAATTATCATTCTTGCCTCCAATCCACTATCCGTAGACATTGTCATATTGTCGTCGTCGCGAAAATGCAAAGAATTTACGGAATCCGTGTCACTATCACCTCGATGCCTCTGCAAACAATCAGGACCCGACATCGACCGATTCAATCCTTTTTCGATCCAGCTATCGTCGTTGCTGATCGATCGATTCCCGATACTCTTCTCCAGACTGTCGAAGTACTCGACACGTCGCAGTGTTCCATTCTTGCTCGGTGTGCCCTGATAATTTGGCGTATCGGTACTCGAAGAACTTCCTATACTATGAGTCGGCGTGCTCGTTATGCTATTCTCGAGAATTTTTGCCTGATGACTTGGACTGTTCGTGCTTGAATTGCCTCGTCCATCTGCAGCATCGAGGCTCGATTGAGCGGAAAGCGGTGGAGTTTCGGTACTGGAATGTGAGCTAATCGAGGGAAGACTCTCCGGCATTGTTTGATACAACTTATTGCCATCTTCAACTTTACGTTCCACCTAGAATTCCAGCTACGTTACGACCATCTGATGCGTTTGTATCGAATGATCAAAGTTATAAATACCTGAAGTAGTTCGTCCAATTCGTCCCACTCCATTGTCTTCACATCTAACTTCATAGGTAGTGTGAGGCTTTTTAAATGATCGGGTGATGCCGGCACAGAATTCGGTTCGCTCTCCAGATGGCTCTCGGTCGGTGACAAATCTTTGCTCATCACTTCTGGTTTATCGTCATCGCTATCCTCGGCTTCCTGATACAATCGAGAGAACAATATTTTTTTCCTTCCTTCCACTCTTGCAACCATTGTTAAAATCTATAAATGAATCGAATGAATTTGTTCCCACCTCCGACACGCTTCTTCTACACGAATTTCTATTTCTGGCTGTGACAACCGTCCTTTGATCGTCGTCCTCCTTCAGATGTATCACCCCACGAACGCCCCAATAAATTCTTAACGCACCTTCGAGAATCAAACGTCCATTCACCTCTCTGCTTCTTATTCCACCACTCTTGCCTTCGTAATACTGATTGAAGACCTTCAGCTTTGTTTCCAAATGTGATCTTGGTAACGCGGATCGTGGTTCTTTTTTGCCAAAACTTGTGTGTGACTCCACTCGCGTTCCATGCCCAAATAGCTGAGGGCCAAATAGTGCACCATAGCAAGGTACATGGCAGTAAGGCACACCCTTGTGCTATAGAAATGAAGGAAAAATAATTGTATTTCATTTAATTATGATTATTATGTGTAGATAAGAATAAACGTGACAGAACCAATCATCCGATATAAAAACAATAGCGTATCATATTGTACTTCACCTCTGCGTGCTGTCCTGGATTCAAACGTTTGCCACATTCCTCACAGCGCAAACACTCGGGATGCCAATCGTAACCCAACGATTGCTTGCGTTCCGCTAAAAATTATAAACTTGCATTAAAGAAAATTGTAATTATTCGATTTGAAGTATGAAACGATAAATATGACGAAGAGACCCAGAGCTATTAAATTGTATAACCAATTTATCCAGTTATGTATTATTAGCTTTTTAAAGTGACCACGAGATCGTGAAGTACAGATTTTAGGGCTGTAACCTCAATTGGAGTACATTGACCCTGCGGCTTTGTCGTCGCGTATCTTTTCAACCAGTTGAATCAACTACATAATGCCAGATCTTTGTTAAACTTTGTACAAATTGAAGAAATATTTGTTAATCACATTGTCGCGGAAAACTTTGGGTTGTCAACGTCAAAACTATCGGGGCATAGCATAATGCGCATTTTTTTTTTTTTTTTTTTTCGTTATTAATTTTGCACACCGAAGTAAACGGGTTTTCCGCATTTGTGGCACTTCCACATGATGGTGCGAGGTTTACAGTACCGTGAGATGTATTTTTGATTATTTACGTTCTCGCACGAGACGCTACAACATTTTGTTTACAAAATCAAATGAGTCTTGGCGAAAATGACACGCGGATACGTCACTGGGGCATAGTTGCGAGTGCTAAGGGGGATCGGTGCGCGATGAAAATGATGGTGGATCGACTTTGGTGCGCCAGAAGAAACTTATTTTATCGACGACGAGAACATTTTTTTAACCTTCCGTCGGTCAAACAGGGTTATCTTGTCGTTACTCCCGCATCCGAATGGGATGATTATAGTTTGTAATGAAGGAGAGGAATTTTGTAATGTACAAATACAAAAACATACAATTGTTACTGATGCGCTATTCTTATTTCATTGTTAGATTTCCGCCCCAATCATTGACAATTCAATCATTACGACGAACAATCTTTACCTCGGCTATTGTACACATAGCGTATAATTCTGGATATTTTATTATAATCGCATTCTAAACGTAAAAGAGGACGAGTCGCTTGGCGCAATATAGAACTTTGTTGCTTCTTATCGCTACCGATAAACATCATATATAGTTTTTTATGACTACTATGAAGAATATCATTTTGAATAATCGAATGAATAAATAACTCGATCTACACAATAATATATAAAAACACAAACAGGAAGAAAAAGTACGTATAAAATTGGATTATCACAAAAACATTATTATATCGCCGACTTTCCTTCTAAAATTCGACCATCTCGTTGTCGTCTCTGCTTATCGGATCTCCTCTGAGTAATGCAATTATTGTACTGCAATCAAAGGACCCAGGTGATACTTCCTGACTGATATTAAAGAATGTTAATAATGTTTTAATACTCACCAGTACAAATAAATGAAGAAGAAGATAAGATAATATCCAAGATATATCATGCAATCTCGCGTGTGTTTCTTTAATTGACCCCTGTTATGTATTTCCGTTGGATCGAAAACTCCCATATTGCCCCTTGGCACTGTAAAATATTCGTACAACAACCAGAACGTCATAGGCACATTTACCAATGCTAACATCCATTGGCCGTGAATGAGTAGCATGAAATTCAGAAACGTGTGTGCTGTTATTTTTGGTACGACCCACTGAAAAGGAAAATTATTAAAAATGTGTTTCAATGGTTCGAACTAAGAGTTACAATGTACCTTGTTCAGACTCGAGCAACATTGTTGAGCGTTCAAATAGTCGCACTCAAGATCGGACAATGCAATAACCTAAATATGACAGTTAAGAAAAATGACAGTTTGAATCTCCCGCGCGATGGCCGTGAGGTAAGGCGTGTATCGCTCAATGTCCCTAGATTACTAAATACAGAACAGACGGACCAAGTTATATTCCGACTGAAGTTGTTTTGTAAAATGAGACACCCATTCTTAAACAGCACTAAATCACAAAAAAGGATACAAAATACACCAAAACAAAAAGCACAGATCCAGTATCCAGTAATGAGAATGCGAATAGTAGAGGCTCTGAAACTAGGCCCATCCTGACGCTATATCAATGGATATTTTTCTCGTACGTCATTCGTTCACCGTTACTATAATTCGTTGCTTTTCCTCGTTTCTTATCCTCACTCAACTCGCTAAATTGACTCTCTCATCACGGTCAAGGAGCCGACACAACAACAATTTCAACCAAATTGAAAACTACCGACTAACTCTAGCCCCAAATGCCGACATCGTGCAATAGCCAACCTCGAACTATTTACATTCCCTACGAAAACCGCAGCCCCCTAAAACCTATAGGTGCCTGACTGACGAATAAATTATCGATGGAGGGGGAATAAATGTCACCACGACGCTTTAGGGGCTTCTGCTTTTGCACCTGGTCAACACACCTGTCAAACTTTGAATAAAAAAAAGTGTCACTGCACTAGTCGATAGTTTTCTCGTGTGTAATTCGGTGAGTGCGTTACGTTGTACGTTATGTTGCGAAGTAACATACAGCTAGCGTCTCTAAGAATTAGCAATCGATGAAGCCGGACAAACGTTGTAGCATTACTCAGCAACGTTGACGATCGATAATTACGATTAATAGAAATTAATGAAACCCAACTAGTCATTAATGAGTTTCGAGGACAATAGAATTTCGTAAAATGTATCGAGATACACCAAAAGTTGTTATCGAAGATGGCTCTGCTCCTTCAGCCCCATATGTCGTTCATATACGTATGGAAGATTTATTAGAAAAATTAAAATTGCTCAATTACGATACGGAGTTCGTGCAGGAGCTGAAAATGAAACCGATCAATAGGTATGTCGTATATTGAATTTACATAAATGCGTTACAATGATTTTTTTTAAATTTGTTATAGCTACACTAATAATATTTTTTGCAGGCATTACTTTGTAATACCAACGAATCCTGGCGATCAATTTTATATGTTTACATCACTCGCTGCCTGGTTGATAAGAAAAACTGGCAAAAATTTTGAATCTCCTCAAGAATCTGATGATCCAAATTCTACAATATCTCTAATACTGGAACATCTAAGAAATTCTGGTATTCCCATAGAATTTCCTCCTAATAAATTGAAACAAGGAGTTGGGGAACATGCGATTTATGTTTTGGATAATTTGGCCGACCAAGCTATCAAAGTATCCAACTTTAAATGGAAAAAGTAAGCACGCCTGGCTCAATAATACACATAGCGTCTTTGGAAATATATGATTTTAATCTTTGAACAGGGTAGAAATACCTCAGGACGAACCTGAGATGGAACCGGAGGTCGAGGAAGATGATGCTGAATTGATTTTGGAAAAAGTTGAGGAAGAAATGATGGCTGACTATGATGATGAGGACGAAGATGTTATGCATATAGATGACATAACGAAGTTATATGGACAACAAATGGTAATTTTGTCAGCCTCCGAAATAACAATGTTGTATCAAGAATCCTTAAAGTTTTATTTTTTGTTCTTTTTAGGACAATATTCAGAGGCCCGACACAATCTTAGAATCAAAAACCGATACCGAAGAGTGGAAACTTGAATTGGAGAGAGTTCTCCCTCAGTTAAAAGTAACAGTGAAGACGGGTAAGTAAAATATTGACTTTATAGCTTTCGCTATCACTGATATGATTATATCTATGATGAACAAAAAATAAAGATTCTCGAGATTGGCGAGCTCATCTTGAACAAATGAAGCAGTTACGTGGCAATATCGCATCTGCACTGAGTGGGTCAAAGGGGCAATTGGAGAAATTGCACATCGATATTGGCAATACATTGGACAAAATAAAAACGAGAGAGATGTACATGAATAGGCAACTGGAGCCTGTTCTAAATGAGCTGAGAACGGCTCAGGTACAAATTGATGTATTCTCATTGCGATGCATATTCATCGTTGCACCTAACTTCATTATTTTAACATCCCGAAGGAGGAATTATCGAGAGTCAAAGAACAGTACAGAGACGTGAGCGGAGGTGTAACCGAACGTACTCGAACGTTAAATAAATTGACGGAAGAAATGGAACAAGTCAAGAGAGAAATGGAAGAGAGAGGTTCGAGCATGACTGACGGCAGTAAGTTTTCGTTATATAAAAAGCAACAAAACATTTGCACTCGCTATTATACAAATTTCATTGAACGACTTTGTTTTCAGCGCCACTCGTAAATATTAAAAAGACGATAACAAAAATGAAAACAGAGATATCAGAAATGAGCGTAAGAATAGGCGTATTGGAGTACAGTTTGATGTGTGCAAAAATCCGGGATCGCACTCAGTTACAAGAAGATATGAACAGCACGAGCGGCACACTGATAAAATAATCTGAAAAATCCCGATCAAGCAAGAAGACAAAGAAATGTAAACAATCCGTCCGTATGTGATAAAAAAAACGATTCTAAGATCGATAGATATCCCAAATTAACGACGAAAATTCCACTCCCTATCAATAATTCTCGACTGAATCATACAAGAAATGATCTTTTTTTTATCGATAAGTTTACAATCAAATAAGCGTGCAATTAACATTTAAAATAATTAGTATTGTTGATGAAGTTGTTGTGTGCTGGTTTCACATGTAGTTAGATTATACAAGAGTGATTGACTGATGACATTACAGATTTATTCATATTATAATATATCCCAATGTGAGCTCGATTTGTCTCCATCGTAAATAATATTTTATTTGTAAAACGCAAATGTTGCAGCAATAAAGTTTTTTTCCACCCACGACAATTTTTACTCGACCCAAGTAGACAATCGTCGTTTACCGATAAGACCAACGGTGGCTTGAAACATATGCATTGTAGTAAACGAGTTCTAGCGCATGTTATGAAAATTTTGGGACTTCGGAGACGCGAGTTGAATTTTCAACTTTAACAACGACCTCGAAGCTTCTTTCTACCACGCTCTTCCCTAATGACGAAGGGTCTACGTCGTTAGGGAAATTGCAACACTTCATTCCATACAGTTGCATTGAAATACGCCCTCTTCGTGTCTCTTCGTTGATTGCGACCGTGCTTTTTCTCCCCCTTTGCGACACGTGCGCGTTTATTAACGTCGAATCACACTTATAAAAAAACTACTTCTAAAAACAATTATTGTACATAGTATTTGAACTAATTCCCGCGCAAGATAACATTAACATAAACTCTGACAAAACTCGAATGCTTTGTCATTATGAAATTTTTATTTATAAAGCGCTGAAACTTTGAATAAATTTACTTGATTAATAATTATCGCACGCAGTCACGGATGTGCGGAGGCTGAAACTGGCCGAACGCTGATTACGCACGTACTTGCTTTTACTCATTAAATATTTGTTTCATTCGGCTGTACACTGTCGCTGAGATCCTCCCACCACGAGGACAGGCTTCTAGAGCGTAGCGACCGCGCAACGAGTAAAATAAATTTTCGCGAGGAAAATATTGCCTTACGGGGCAGTCTCCGTCCAGACTCGCGTGTGTAACGACCTTCGCGAATTTGGCGAACCTGAATTATCGTATCGTATTTGTCCTTAGTCCGTGACATCGTCGTGCTGATTTCGTTAGCCGGCCTACTATTGATAAGAAAGTGAAGATTTCGAAACATTTATTTTCGCGTGTGTAACGGTCGTCTGTAATCATCGAACTTTGAGCCTCGTATATCAGGTATACTAAAATCATAAATTACTTTGATTTCTCAACGTTATGAACTTTGTCGTCGAATAACAATTTCCAATCAAATTCCTCAAATGACTTTTGCATTGAATCTTTCTCAAACTTCATCGTTCGAGTTACTAGAAACATATTGTTGTTCCTGCAAGCGTTCGACCTATGATTTTCTTCACGCGTCCCAAGAGGCGCGATAAAATACTTTCATCGGAGAGTTTGGGAAAGCGGCGAGGTACGAACATCCGTAATCTTCCAACTTTCACTGCCCTCCGAGTGTTGTCGACTATCTCCGCCTCTTCGCACCAAACCAGTATTGCAATTATTGCGATCTGAAACAAAAAAGATTTTATTAACATTGTAATCTTTGGAAATTTTTTTCTTTGAACAATGGAAACTTTAACAGTCCTCGTACGTACGTTCTTGACACCAAATTCACACACGACGCTTGTACGTGTTTGTTACGTTCGTAGGTTCATGCGCATAAAAGCCTCTCATGTACACAAAAGTATGCTCGAACTAAGAGAAGCACAAAACCTGTCCTGGCGTGATGAGCCCATAGAAAGGAAAACTGGAACAGAGACATATATGTTAAGTTCCCTTCAAAACTATTTAGCCAATTGTTGTATTCTTTTTCTCATTCATCTGATACGTTCTCTACCGGACAAATGGTATGGGGAAAATGACAATGAGTAAATCAATCTAGGAAAAAAAGAATTTCTTCGAATTGTCTTGATAAATATAGAATGCTAGTTATCTTGAATCATGACGATTCTGACTTTTGTACGGAGTCGATTCGTCAACTAGAGGGTATCTTATTCAGGCACGGTGCATAATATCCATGAAACGTCGACTGTGAGTCACTAAAAAAAAAAATAATGAAGCTACGTGTTTGCATCCGGGAGAGAAAAATGAACCGACTGTACGATAGTTGTTTGAAAATATTTTGTCAGCTCGGGAGTCATGTTGCATGGAATGAATAATTGTTGGAATATTGTTTTCTATCACGCTTACGATTAGTGTGAAGCAACGCTTAAGGGAGCTTTCCAGTGTGACAGCCCGAAAAATCGCTGTTTTTCGCGATTTTTTTTTTTTATAGAAAAAATAATCTAATCGGTCTGGTTTTTTTTTGTATATTAATTGGGTATTGAAGAATACAAAACAATTTTTTAAAGATCGATTTATTTATTAATTAATATCTATAAAAATGATGAAACAATTGTTGCAGAAAATGCACTTGGATGTGGTGTCCACGTTGGGGGTCACAATTTTGATCTGAAACAAAAAACACAAAAAGATTATTGATCGGTATATAATTGGCTTTCGTGCTATGGAGGCTTTTTTTTCTTTTTTTTTTGCAAAAATGGCGCCGGTTTGAACAAAAAGTATCGATTTTAGCATTTTTTTGGCAGTTTTTTTTACAAAAAAATAGGAAGATGTCAAAAAAAAAAAGCTTCCATAGCACGATAAACAATGACGTTAAGAATATTGTGTAAAAAATTCAACTCGATAGCTTTAAAACTCTGCCCTCCAAGTTGGACACCGTTTTGAAAAATGCTGTTTCGAGAAAAACGCGTTCAAAGTTTCAAGTGAGGAAATTTTAGGTAAATCGTTTACTTACGGTCATCAGCGATGCCAGGTCCATACAATATCCCTTCTGCTTCTTCGAAAAGAGTGTATACTATTCGATAAAGCAAAAAAAGAAAAAATCGATTTTTTGAAAATTTCACACTGGAAAGCTCCCTTAAATCACAATGATTGTATCATTTGCTGATTAGATTGTTACTTGGATTACGAATACTACAAAAATATGATTCTAAATCCGAACGATTATCATTGATCAAAACTAGGCCGGAGTTTTGATCAATGATAACCGAAATTTCACACAATAATCATCAACATTACTACTAGCGATAACAGAGAAAAATATCTAAAAATATGATTATGGATAACTTTTCATTTACACGCAGAACAGTTTACAAATATCATTAATAACGAATTGTCACAAATGTGTATTTCGTGAAGACTGATAGTTACTGTTCGACCACATGCCTGCTCGAATTTCGTTTACCAAATAATGATCTGTGTTCCCGGAATATAAATGATAACTTAGTCATCATTTATATTCCCGTTTGGTGATTCATGACGTAAAAAACAAAACGAAAGATTGGAAAACTATCGTTCTTGCAGACGCAGCAAATTACAAAAAGCGTACATACATTTTTGTTCAAGTGATGTGGACTTTGTGAACGATCCGATGCAACTGATTGCTAATCGCGTCTTTTTCCTACATGTGCATAAGGCCACTTGATGCTTTGTCTTTTTATTTCACCATCTAGAAAATATCGCGACGCAATTTTTCTTCCACGCTCTTTCGTTTAGTTCGAAGCAATACGATGATAACCAGCCTCGTACGTAAACAGTATCATTCGGAAATTGGCAAGCGTTTAAACGTCGCAGATTATCCACTGCGTTTGTTGCACATGACATATAAACGTACTTGCATATATGTCTATAAGACTTTCCTGTGTCTCTCTCCGTCTCTCTCTTGTGAGTACAACATTCAATGAACGTTATATTTATAAAGTTCAATTTCATCCTGTGTTGATTTTGAATCGAATGTACGTCAAGTTGGATCGACCTACGGACAAACATAACGTGTCGTGTGTACGATATGTATATATAAATTTTCCTCGAAGCGGACGAATCCTTCTCCGATAACTCAGGCAGTTGATTTCAGCCAAAAATTAATTGTCACTGATATAATGGAGCTGAATCCTATGTTGGCCAACAGCAAACAAGCTCGAGTAACCTCGTCTCAGTAAGAATAAACAAACGAAAATGATATACCTACTACACACATCAACATACCATATTTGATACATTAAGGGACATCACGGTGTCAACGTTCAATGAAATTTCCATTAGATCAACTTCAATTTTAACTCTCGTTCCATCGATTCCCTCCAAAGACTCGTTCTTTATTAATGTTCTCTTGGATCGGTTGCATCAGTTTTCTGTAAAGTCGGAATTCGTAACTACCTCAAAACACAATCACGGTGACAGCATCGATGCAAATAACAACGTTTGGGTGAATAGCGACAGCTCTTGTCATTGCAGGACACTCTATAATTACCATTTTCATCAGTTTGACGTGAACTTAGCGTTCTCGTTATTTCCTCACATTCGTCACGTATAATCCTCTCGTATCTGTCCGTGCTCGATACTTCATTACATAATCATATTTTCAACGCCTCGTCGCCGAATTGGAAACATTATTTTCATGTTCGTCAGTTTTTTTCCTTGTACGTTACGCACACGGTGGCGTCTAGATGTACGGATATATCTTTTCGGCATGGCGCATATCGCTATCAGTGGACAAGGTATTTTTACTAGATTCCAGCAGCGAGCTCGTGTTCCCAGGTTAAAGAGCGTTTGTGATGCATCTTATCAAGTCCACCTGAGTCTATCTACCGATACATCGACATTTCTACAGATAGAAATAGTATGTTTCTTAAATATTTGTCAAGATAGGAAGTCTGCGTTATCATTACATTTTTGGAAGACACACGTTGATTCGTGGAATATTTTTTCTACTCGATCAGTTATTATCGAGTGTGCCTTACGATTTGGCGGATTATGGGACGGGACGTTCTAATAAAACGCGGTTGATTAATTTATCCAAGTAAATATCACTCACTAACGTATAGTTATACGTTTCTTTATTATACGTATTAACTATACGGAGTACAAGCAGTGTGTAATCCGAACGCGGAATTGTGCAAGAAGATGGCACCGGATAATCCAAAAATGGTTATCACGAACTTGAACGGGCAACCAAACGTCCAAAATCGGTAAGATAGCCATATTGCAAGGATGGTTAACTGTGGCGCCACCCTAGTGGCCATTTCCGGTTCAAAAACGCAGTAGCTACTTCCGTCGATGTAAAGTGACAGTATTTCGTAACATAGTGATTAGTCGCAGTGCGTACGCGCATTGAAATAATTTCTAACGACCAAAATATAAAATTTGACTTAACTATCAATATTTTTTACACGATTGAAAGTTTATGTAATATAATAACAATGTTGGTAACACACTATAGTTTGCGGCGACTTTGCGAAGTTCGAGCAGCACCGCAGCATTGAGTCATTATCAATATCGCGCGGAGCGATCAGCTGGTAATGAGTTTCAATGTCAGCTGGTGGCTCCATGTAACGTCACTGAAATAAAACACATTGATACAACTGTCTTGTGGTTATAACGTGCTATGGCGCGTTTTCCCGGAGTGGGACACTCATCTGATATTAATACAGTGATATCGGGTGATAAACACTCAGTCGTACGATGTTGTTCAGACAAAAGTTAATACTTACCAAACGTATGAGCAAAATAATATAACCAAATATCAGTGAGAGTTTTAATACTTTGTGATTGGAATCTTGAACGTAACGTGTATACTATCTCTTGCACTAATAGATAAGTGCAAAGAGCTGTATTAGAGAACACGGTTATGGAGAATTTGTCAATTAATATTTGAAAACACACTCAAGATTTCTTTATTCCACGAACTGTATAAGTAAAAGATTTTGACCATGGCATCTACGGAATCGTTGATATCATCTCATTTAGAGGAAAACCTCGACGGGTCAGTGTCCCATGACATTTTAAAAATGGTTTCTTAACGATGCAGTAAATTCTGTAAACTACATTTTTTTATACTTGGAATCTTTTGGAACTAATATGTTTGTCGTTTTTCAGGATTCCACCTGCTAGAATGGGTTTTTCAAAAGCAGTTATCATAGTATCTAGTGTGGGTGTTTTTGCTGTTGTAATTGGGACAACTGTTGGGATCCTTTGGATGACCATATTCAACAGTATATTGCTTCATGAACTTGTTCTGAGTCCTACTTCAACGAGCTTCTCCATGTGGAAAGAGACGCCCATTCCTATGTATCTGGAGCTGCGCCTATTCAATTGGACCAATCCCAAAGACTTTGATGCTTCATCCAAAATCAAACCTAATTTTGTTGAAATGGGTCCTTATGTTTTCAAGTAAGATTAACTAATGCATCTCTTTACAAAACAAATTTCATCTCAAAAACACCTTTAATGTATTAACATATTTTGCAATTATAGAGAAGTTGATTTGAAGGTGAATCAAGTATGGAACCAGAACAATGATACTGTCACGTTTCAACAAAGAAGAGTGTGGCATTTTGTTGAATCCATGTCCGGAGGTTCTCTTTCTGATAAAGTTACCAATGTCAATCCTATAGCTGCAGTAAGAAATTTAAAAATCACCCTTTTTCAATCGTATGTGTCACGCATGATGATAATTGTTGCTGTTTTTAGACTATAGCTTACATGATGAGATACCAAAATTCACGAAACAAATGGCTGATTAATTTAGCGCTGAATGCCACACAGCAAAAATTGACAGTTACAAAAACCATCAGAGAAATGCTCTTCGATGGATACCAGGACGAATTGTTAGATCTCATCAAGAAACATAATTTGACGAATATACCGTACGACAAGTTTGGTTGGTTTTACAGTGTATGTATATATTTATTTTCGATTTCATCACTTTGAATCTTTTGGTTCACACGATTCGTTAATATTCTTCTAAATCATAAAAGAGTGTGTAAAAAATGTTGTCTATCTACAGCGAAACAATTCAGACTCCTACGACGGAACTTTCAATATGCTAACGGGAGCGACAAATATACAAGACCTTGGTTATCTCAAGGAATGGAATTATAGCAATCAGTCGAAATTTTACAGTGGTTCTTGCGGTGTGGTAGGTGGAAGCCTTGGTGATCTTTGGCCACCTATTAAAGATTACAAGACCGTGTCTGTTTTCGCTCCGGACGTTTGTACGTGAGTAGAAAATATTTACATTTATTTTCAGCACATACGTCTTCGATATCATGATATATATATTTGATATTTTATCGTATCTTTTCTAGATCGATGACTGTCGTGTACAACGAAGAGAAGGAGTATTTAGGTGTAAATGGATACGAATTCATCTCAGACAAAAATATGCTTGATAATGGTACAAATGTACGGTCTCGTGCTTGTTACTGTGAAAATGTAGATTGTCAACCGAGTGGTGCGTTCAATGTTTCTCAATGCAAATTCGGTGCACCGGCTTTCATAAGTTTGCCACACTTTTATCTGGCGGATGAAAGTTATCGCTCGGCGATCGACGGTATGAAACCGCGAAAAGAGGAACATCAATTTTCTGTGGTCGTTGAGCCGGTGTGTTAAATTTTCTTTCTAGAAAACATATTGTAACAAAATTATACAAAAATGAAACTTTTTTTCTTTCAGAACGCCGGTATTCCAATGCAAGTGAGCGCAAAATTACAGTTGAACTTGCTGGTTCAGCCGGATACATCTTTCAAGTACATTTTTATTTCTCATTTAACAAGAAACGTTGATTTCTGGTACGATTTGTTGAAATCTTTCCTTGGTTACAGAGTATTTAGCAAGATCCCGAGAACGTTCATACCCATTCTCTGGTTTAAGCAAGAAGCCAACATAACAGAGTCCTTAGCGGGTAAAGTGAAATTCATTCTTATTTTACCGATGCTGGGCCATGTGACGTTCTTTGGTATTTGCGGGATCGGTTTTCTTCTGATATTCATCGGGATCGGTATCTACATAAAACGAACGCGTCAAGCCGATGACGGTCAAAGTTTGATCCCAAAAATTGAGAGCAACGGAGTCAGCACATGATTTTTAATTATTGATATATTGTTTAAGTCTTTTTATATACATCGCAACGACTAGGTCGGATTAGTGCCGGGATGTCATCATTTTAATGTCGTTCGAAGGTTCGCCAGTACTTGTTTTAAAAATTTCAAAACGAAATATTCGAGCGGCCTCATTTTCGATGTCGAATCGTCGAGGAACGCAGGATATTAATACGTGGTACGATGTACTTTGTAAATATAGTAGGGCAGTCATTGAACGTGCGTGATACAAATAAGTGCCTAAGTTTCGAAAATGATCGGATATATCGAGTCTTGACGGAGGATTTTATTCGTTTCATTAAAGGTCGAGCAAATCATTGCCATCAAAGTTGGATAGAGGTATTATAGTTACAGTACGGAAACAAAAATGGCCGTACTTATATTTGTCTTATACGAGTGCGCTTAGAAATCAAATTACTGTTTACACTTGTTCTGTGTGCACGCCTTCCAGAGAATATATATTGTAGTTTAAGTATCGCGGTAAAATTTTTACGACACGCGATTTAAGCTTTTACGAATTATGTAGGAATTCATTCGGTAAAAAGCTGAAAACATACATGCACCGAAAAAAAAGAGGAAATGTGGTCAATTTTTATGATAATCGTCTATGAGACAGTTTCGAAGTGCCTAACGAAGATTTAGAAGTGCACAGAGTTTTCGATTCGAATTATACCGAAGGACCGTCTATTAGTGTATCGGAGTAACTATGGTCAATCCCAGAATTCCCTCGATTTAAAAAGAACAAATTATACATATGGATAGAGCCTTGGAGGCCTCCATTTCATCACATAAATCTAGATCAATACAAACAAAGGTATCAAATTTTAAACTTAGAATGTTATCGTTGATCATCGAAGTTGGTGAAATTAGTGTAGGCACTGAATTACTCAATTCACTGACAATCACGTCTGTACATAAAATCATTTGCTTATCGTTTTTAAAGAAATGAAAGAGGCTAAGGGTATTGAGTCGTCATATAATTCGATGATTAATATTAACTGTCTGATTGTGGACAGAAAATTGTTACAGATTGCGGCAATAATCGTATTTTAAGAGGTTTTAGCTCGAACTCCTCGTTGTCGATAGAGAACATTCGTTCCTTGTCTTCCTATCAAACGAAATGACATGAATTATATACGGTGGTATTTTAAGTAAATGTAATTTTATGTTTAAAATCAAACTTACAAAATTTTCAGTTTTATTTGGCACGAGCTCAATATGTTTTGCTTCCAGTGGCTTGCTTACTATAGTCTTTTCTCCGTTTGCTCGTTTCCATCCTTCCGTGATGAAAGCACTGTAACTCACCGTGTCCGGACCTTAAATTATATTTTTTATTAGTGGATAATAAATATTATTGTCAATTATTATAGTACTATTGAATTACCTAATTCCATTTTTATCGACGGTGCACTCTGAGGATCAGGTTTCTCGACATTTCTCGTAGTGAGTTGCAATTCCGTCGTAGATAACGAAATTTCATGCAATTTCCCACAATTCTCATTATGGATCTTGCTATAGTCCGGACCAGTATCTGGACGTGCAATTATTCATCAGAGAAACTCGAAAGGTTACAGAGAGTTGTAAGAAAAATTTGTAATTTTGAATGTAATTTCTTTACTCTGTGGAATTTTTCTTGGAATAAACACTTGCCACCATCTGTTATTGCTTTTTATGGCCTCATCAGTGGATTGTGATTCCTTATAGCAATTGGAACAACCGTGGCAAGGTTCGGAAAAGCGTATTGTAGCGTTGCAATTCCAATTGACATCTTTTTTATAACCGGTGAATATGTATGTAACGTACCTACGAATATTGAACGTTTCTGTTTTCAAGAATAAGATATCATTACAGAGGAATAGTTGAAGAGTCTTTGGACAACTTTTAGTACCTTCTCAAATAACCCCAGTACCAATACTTATTGATACGTGATTGAGCATCTCGCCAAGCGCCCCACTCAATGATTCCTACTCCATAAACAGGTTTTATATCGTTTTCAGGATCTTTCTGTAATTTAATCAAAGCATTGATCATTTTCATATTCAGTAATCCCATTGAATTTTAGACTAGTGAATCACCTCGAGTGGCTGAACTTCAACTGCGTCAATGCGCTTTGTTAACCCTTTGATAACAGCCATAGATGCATCTGCCATTTTTCGAACATTAGCCAAGTCCATGTAATCATGAAATAAAGAGTCTGCCAATCTATTTGTCTGACCGAGTGGCAAAACACCAATGGGACAATTTTTTACATTTTCCATGTTGGTATTATACTTTCTCATTAGGCCTGTAACTACATCAGCCAAGGTACCATCACCACCTGCTACTACTATGGCGTCAGTAGGAGTTTCTAAATTTTCAATCAAACTTCTAGCTTGACCCTCCCTCTCAGTCTGTATCACAGTCACAGAGATTCCAGCGAGGTGAAGTAGAGGTTCGCAATATTTCTCAAATAATTTCTTTGCTTTCCTGAGAAGATCGGTGAGTAATGAAACATTGACAAAATAAGAAGATTTAGACTTGTACCTTTCTTCATTTCTATCTGTATTAGGTATAAGCTGTTTTTCAAAAGAGTCAAACAATTGAAGACTTAATAATATTCAAGTGCCTTTCTTAATTGCTTTCTTGAATATGACACAGCCTCAAATTGATCAGTATTTGGAATTGCACATGATAAGATAATTTATTAAAACGTTGGGTAATTTGGAATGAACGCACTGTTCCTATATGAGTCTACGAAGCTTCTTCAATGAGGCGGCACAAGTGTGTAAATCGATATTTCTTACCTTTTTTTAGCCACCGGATTCAAAATTACTGTCACATGACGAGGTGGAATGGAAGGTGGAAGAGGTTCATCTCCATACTTTGCGGCTTCTTTGCTGTACTCTCTCATCAATTGTTCAGTGCTGGGAACAAGAGCTGTTACTTTAATCGCTTAATAACAATCAAAGAGTCAAGAAAAAGGAACAGTCGGAAAAAACTACATGAAAAATCCTCTTTTCAGTCAGAATTCAAGAAGGATATAGGTTAGGAACCGGCTAGTGTAATAATGAACGTACTCATAGCTTTCAATGCTGTACGAGACACCATAAGAAAAAGCAGCCGTACCAACGACCGATTTCTTCCAATTATTTCTTATTGTTGTAAAAAATTTCATTACTCGCGACATTTCAAAAAACTTGGTTCATCGCAACCTCGACGGCACTGTTATTTTGTCACACAAACAAAACGGCATGTTCAAAGTCCAGTGTATTTTTGTGTTCCCGTTGCTGCTCAGTTTTTCATTGCTCCGGTGGATGGCGCCACTTAACCCATTTCGGCGAATGGTGTCACCACTTTTATCGTAGGAAGCTGCCACTTCTCTTATTATGCCAATTTAATTTCATATTTTTATTTAGAATAAAATAAATATTATTACGTAGCGAACAAACGATCAATCAAGTTTGATCAAACAAATATCGAATGAATAGGAAAATGCGAAGTTTAAAATGTTACAAACAGTCCGCTATGTTCATGGAGTAACTGTAAGAGCTGCAGCGGATCCGAAAGACAACTTCACGATCCGGATACAGGTTCTGAACGCGACCCTATATCACATTCTTTTTCATTATTCAAACTTGCTCCAGATAGTGGCGCCCACTTATTGTCAATCTGCCTGAAAGTGAAGTGTATAAACAACGTAGCGAGCAATAACCAAGAAAAACTTGCATTCGCGAACATTTGCGGTTTTCATGGTTTGAATAATGCGATAGAAATGTTTAACAATAACTTGTAAGAACTAATCTTCATTCCTGATTTCTATATCTAATTTGCGTCTCTTTGTTTGAAACGCCAAGTGATTTGTTTCAAAAAAGCTCTTTTTTGACAATACCATGGTACGTCACTATATCTCTGTCAGATAATGAGAGGCACAGTTTATTTTTTACTTTTTAAAATAAGAATGTGCAATCAGACAAAGTATGTCTACTATTTTTCCTAGGTGAACACTACAACCTCGATCCCTAAGAGTTCAGTGACAAGGAATGGGAACAATGATGAGCATTTCGCTGTTAAAATACTAAGTATTTATTTACAGACACCATATCATGGTCAGCCCTGCGGCCAGAGTGCATTCATGTTCGGTACATCAATGGTAAGTGACATGACAAATTATTATTATTATTATTATTGTAGCTCTGGTTTTCAATGCACTTTGATCAGCAGGGCAGGCTCGGTGCACCAGACTTACTAATATTATTATCGTTCCTAACAATATTAGCAAACGATTATTCATCCGTCGAATTAGATTACTATCTATTATTATCCACCAGTATTAATGTAAAGTAAAGTGAATTAAAATCGCATATTCTCACTTTTCAGACGCTCGTATGTAATGAATGATCGTTATTACTAACATGGACAATACTGCTCGTTATTGTTTATTTTATCCGCACGAAGAGAAAAGTAACATGCTGAACACCTCGAATCAAACATAAACGAGAATCCTTCAGTTATGAGATACGTCCGTTATTCTCAGTACCTCATCACATTCAATGTAATGGAACATTCTTTAACGCGTCAATTGCCCAACACATGAGACTTTGGGCTATTATTCCAAGATTATTACTATGCATGAAAAAAGATATTTCGTCGACCATTGTCTCACGAACGTGAGAAGAATTGAACAGAAAATATTCTTTGATTTTTTTAGCTATCTCGAGCTACATCTGATTAGTCGAGGACACAGAGAATGGAAACACGCACAAGAAGCACGGTCAACGACGACGTCGATCGAACGTGATTTGAAGAGATATCGCTTTCAAAACGAGTGTATAAGACACACCGTCACATTCCATAGATCATTAGGCTCTTGGATGGATCCAAATCGAACGGGTGACTCTAACACGTTTTTCGTGGAGAACATTTTTAACGCGTTGATAGTCTTTTTTATACCCACCTCTCATACCAATTTCATTCTCGTTAATGAGACTTATCTATGAATACCAAATCGATAGGCAAAAAATTCGGAAATGATAGAAAATCGTTCGCCACGTACGAAGTGTGCGTGGGTCGAATCCGGTTACCCTGACCCGTCACTGCCCACGCACACTTCGGTTCACATAATCCGATACAGTTTAGCGTATTCGAAGAGATCGGCTTTGTGTCAACGCTCGTATCGTATCAAAGAATCTTTTCGCGTGGAAGAAATTTAAAAAAAACCATACAATTCTTCGGCTATATAAGAATCTGATCTGTTTCGTTATTACAGGAGGTTCCAGCACGCTGTTCAAAGGATACAAATGATAAATAAGTGGACGATGAAGGCATTTCGTACACGACGATTAATATCGGACACTCGCAACCACGAAGATAATTAACATTCACAAAGTTCATTCGCACATTCATAAGTTTCGCACATCCATACTTCAAAACTCCTCTTTTGCCTGGAGTTTATTCTTTCTAAGACTATAAAGCTATGTCGACTGGCACGTCGAGTTTATTACGATGAACAAAAAAACAAATATTAAGTACGCAAATGTTAAGCATTTTCTTAAGTAGTAGGCGCGTTGAAGAAGACGGCTAGATTTGTATCTGACTAAGATTCGCGAGACCGAGATAAAAAGCTTTTGCTTCGTTTCACGTGCCAGCTAACTGCGACGTCTCTGGCATTTCGAAAGAAGCGTATCCAAAACATTTCCATCCATCGAAATGTTCGGATCTAGCATATTCTCTCAAAGGAAACGACAGAGGAGGATACAATTAACGATTATAGTTGTAAATTATTATATCACGACCGATAGTCGCAAAATCATTATGAACTAAGTGGCAAAGGATCGTAGGGCGTTGCGTCGAAGCCCACGTATCGATTATTCTTCTTGTGCACAAATCCATTTTGCGCATCAGCTTTGTAATAAACAACTCTTCTTATACCGAAAGGATCGACGTAGCCGAAAGAGCCGATGCTCTTATCGTCGTTAGGTTTTTTCTCCTCCTCGTGATAATGCGTTTTGAGATAATATTGAAAGCCATCAGCTGTTGTATGATGACCATCGTAAGGTGGAAATTCGTATTCGGGAATTTTCGCTGTACTCCTCGTATCGGGAGTGTCGGAACGTTCGTTTGCGTAAGAAATCGGTCTTCTAGAATCGCGAGCGGAAACTTGACCATCGCCATTGTTATTTCTCGTTATCGTCGGATTAGAATTGTAATTGGAACCTCGAGTACCGGAATAATAATTCGTTGATCCTCGATACGGTCGTCTTCCGGTCGAATTGTTAAAACCGGAAGCGATTGGTACGACGGGACGATCGTCAGCGGGTGATCTTACGTTGTGTCTGTAAAGTCCGTAAGTCGATTCCGGGGAAACTTGAACACCCAACGGTTGACTCGCTTGTGGATCGTTGTTCCCTTCGTACGAAGGCGGTTGCATGACGATAGACGGTCGCGATACGTAAGGATAAGGGCTGCGATAGGGAGCCTCGTAGGGCGTCTGAAATTCGTACGACGGTCGTAAATAATTCGTCGTTGGCTTGGCATAATTGTCCTCGATCACGATCGGTCTCGGATCTATCGTGCTCGAATAATAATTCGTTCGTGGATTGGACGTTGTCGTCGGTACTTGATATCGCCTCGTCACCGGCGAATAAAGTCTGTAAGGTTTCTGCGTGTTGGTTTCTATGCTGTTGCTCGACACATCTTGATAAGCCGTTTGTCTAAGAATCGAAAAGATCGGTTTCATTCGACGTTGATACTTGAAAAAGCTCAAACTTTAGAGAACGCTCGAAGAATAATTTTCAACGAAATCGTTATTTAAATACCTGAATGGATTCGGTGGTCTTCTTGGCTTGACCAATATTCCCGACTGTGCAGGTACTCGTTTGCTCGACGCTACCGCATCTTCGATCGGTCGATCCTTCCCCACGTAAACCGTTTTCGATCTTATCAAAAATATTCGTAAAAAAAAATTCATTAAAATTTCAACGATTCTCTCCTCGTAGCAATCTTGCATTCGTACGGTTCTTGTATAAATTAAATACGAGAAATTTAAACAAAATCTTCTCACTTGAGTATCCTAAATCCTTCGCGATCGGCGATGTAGTCCTTGATGCGAAGGTAACCGAGAGGATCGAGCCAGCCCTCTGTCCCGATCACCGTCCCATCCTCGAGTCTCTTCTCCTTCCGGTACTGTCCATTTAGCGTCTGAAAGCGAAAGTATCTCTCCGGACCCTCGTCGGTTTGTATGTGATACTGCGTGTTGGGTGTCGCGCTCCAGCCGCTTCTCTCAGCTTCGATCTCGTCTGCCGTCAGACACAGAACCGAAACCTGAATGAGAAACGTGCGAGAAAGAAAGAAGACATAAATAAAAAAAATAGGAAGAAGGAGACGCGTATCTGGGTCGAGCAGCTCGATTGAAAGAGTGGAAGGTTGAGAAAAAAAAGTAAAAATAACAAAAAAAAAAATCCCCGATCGAACGCGCCGATTATATAAATCAAAGACGAGTGTAATGTTAAATTGCTCTCGAAGCGAAGTGTTAATTCGTCGATAAGTCGATCCTGCGATTCCTACGATCGGCCGTGTAAGGTAAGACGCGAGACGAGAATTCGACCGATCGTTCAGCGACGAAGTAAAAGAAAAAAAGTAAACAATGATACGCACGAGGTAATTAAGCGACGTTATAGGTGGGCTCGTTCGAGGTGAGATCGCTCGTCTCATTCTTATTCAAGATTAGGCGTTTTCTAGGCTACGATCTTCAAGTACGCGAGAATAAATTCTAAGCCGAGAATTGAAATTATCGTTAAATTCCACGCAATAGTTACGAAGGACATTGATCGTCGGAGATGCTAGATCGTTACGTAGTGTTTTTCATTGCAGATTTGGCGCGAGATCGAGAGCGTGAAAACGAGCACGAGGCAAAATCCAACCGGATCGAAATGTGGGGAAACGTATCAACGGCGGAAGAGCACCGGGAGATCCGTGCGTGGGCTTTCAATTCCGTGTCAGGACCGTTTTCACCATCACCGCTGTGACGAAGTGGATTTCGATTGCTCGTGGGTGTAACGGTCCTCGAAAGAGAAGAAAAAAAAACGTAAGTATACAACGCCCAACCTTGAGTACGGTCGTGTTTCATCGTTATATCAGATGGTGAAATTTGCCGGTGGCGGATTCGCTACCGTGCTTCATTCGCCTCTGCTGTAACGCGAAATTTGAATATTGAATAACTGTCTAACGTAATGAGTCGTTAACGTAATACTCGACGCTATAAAACGCTTAATTTTTATTGTTCTCAAGGAATCAACGCTCGGTCTGGCTCGTACTATGGTGTTCAAGCCAGGGGAAGGAGACGGTCGAAGGATAAATCGTTGCAACGAATGCGTTATGTCGGACATGCACGATCCATAAATTCAGAAGGCGAAAAGAGTTGCGCGAGACTTTACGAGGGCAAAGCATTTATTCCGAAGAGGGACGCCAGGCTTCTGCTCAAAGACGATGTCACGAACGCGTACTCTCGTATAACACAAAGAGGCGAACGAGAGGGCTCGTAACGATTCGTCGGATTACTCAACGAGCTGGTATAGCGCAATTCTTCCTCTTCTCTCGGTATCGCTTCTCGCATTCGTTTTGTCGTTGTCGTCATTCGTCGACGAATTCACCGGCTTCGCGAGTCGCGTCGGTCGAGGAGCCGACTCGGATGCGTGGGATTGGGAAAGTCTCGTATGGTCGGCCTCGTACCGGTCCATATTAAGAGATCCGACGTCCGTAGTGTCTCGCATACACGAGCCAATGGTTTATTCCTCGTACCTACTCGAGACGCGCAAGATCTTTTAGTCTTGTGAATTTGGCGACCGGTACTATTAAACCGTGCAGGATCGAAGCGATTAGACCGAGAGGGTTGTAAAAACTTCTAGGAGTGTGAGTAATATATATCTTGCGAGACGTAAACTAATATACCGGTCTTTCGTACGATCTTAACACCGTCGGCTCCCTCTCTCGGTGCTCTCCGCATCGTAAATTTACTCTCGAGATCGGTAAAACGTCTCTACAGTACCGGTACGAACTATACTGGTAGAGATCGCTGTTAGGACGCTTGGAAAATACCTCTCGGTATATCCTTTCGCGTGGGCGAACGCTACTACTATCGGTCCTGGCGAGCGCAAACTTATTTCTTCCCAGGACCCTCTGAGTTACGAACTGGAAGCACGTTGCTCTCTTGGTCTCTACCGATACTCCTCGGCTTCCTCCAACCCACACGTCGGTTCTCATCTCTCTCTCTCTCTATCCTACTTCGAGAACTGTCGTAGCTACAATCATCGTATCGCATTCGCGAGAGCCACTTCCCACACGAACGTTTGTTTTACAATCGTTTTACAATCGTCCTCTGACGGGTTTGCATTAAGTTTGACTTTATAGGGAGGAATTGAGTTTGTTCAACCAGGGTCGTCGCTACTTTTTCATTCGGTCGATCAAAGATTCTGGAATTTTTATTCGGGGCGTTGAGTATTTCCCGTCCACGTCCCACTCGTGGACTTTTAGAGGGTCCTCCTCCTCATTTAACGAAGAGGCTTAACGAAGATCGCATTTACCTTTTAGAAACATATCGGTCGACGTACTCGAAACTACGAACTCTCTTTAGACACCCACTCGTGTTACCTTGTTCGTTAACCGTCGAGACTCTCGTTCGAGGATTCGATACACCGGACGATAGAAGGCCATTGCCCTCTGTTCGAATTAATACGATCTTATAACGATCGTCAATGTATAAACAGTCGGTTATTTCGTTCCATGTCCAATGTCGACAAGTTTCTGCGTGGGTTTGCATAAACCTTGCCATAAAATATCTTCCAACTAACGTTGTTTTTGCAACAGTCAGAAATTATCTCCGTACTCAAATATCACTATTATACTATCCTTTTGTTTAAATTTACCTGTGAAAAGACAGCGTTATTAAAAAAAAGATCATCATTAAAAATTTACAATCGATTTGGAACAAATCGTATGTAAAGTTGCAAAAGAGAATTTACATTCGCATGGACTTGCCTTGCCGTACAAAATCGACGTTTTTCCATCGGGGTGAAGAGACGGAGTATCCCCGGAAACGAGAAAGAGAACGAGGCTGTAACCGGAGGAAAGAACAATTACCAAGCGGTAAACGCGATCGTGAGAATTCAACGAGTGTGTATTGTCCCGGTTATTTATTAGATGATGGATTTTTCTGAGTAATAGTTCTACTTATGTTAGTAACGTTTGTGATATTATAAGCTAATCCTAAGAGAGTCTTCGAGTATCGTATACAGTTGCATTATGCGAAAGTATCGTTTTCTTATGACTGTGAGAAATTGTATTTTATAGCCAATAGAAACTTATTTTTACAACGATCGTCTACGTCGTGCGTACCCACGTCGTCATCGACCGAGGGTTCAATATTCTCGATATAATCGTTTACCTCTATCGCAAAAAAACAAAGATTATTAATTATTTTCATTCGCAGGGGTCAAAATCGAAGGTCGTCTTCCTCGAGAAGTCAAAACCTGGTTCGCCTCGATGCCTAGGGGCGTCGTTCATCGCTGGTCCTGCCAACCGGAAGTCCGCCTTGGAAATAATTTCTCTAGCGAGAGATTACACCACGTAATTATTCTTCCTGAGATAATGAAGAACGCAAAAGGAAAGTTCAAAGTGTACGAAATAAAGTCGCTCGTAATTGCGAGAGAAGCGTTCGCGTCACCCACATCGCCGAGGGCAGGAACTAAAATTGTTCTTTTGTCGTCGCACTATATCGACTCGCTCGAAAACACGACGATGATTATAATGATGATGACAACAACAAGACCAACGGGAACTTCACTTTCACGACGGACCAACATTTCTTCGGTTCGTTCTCTACGGTCACCGAGCACTCTTTATCGGTCAGCAACGCGAAGCGAAGCGAGACGTAGAGTGACTCGGCTCGAACGAAAATTACGTGAAACGAAAGACTCAAGGCGAGAGTTTGGACCGTAATAATATTTACTCTTGGACCGGATAATCGTTCTGAGAGGGGTAGAAGATGATCGGTACGAAAAAAAGAAAGGAAAAAATTGACTTTGCTCTTGGACTTCAAGATTCTCAAAGTTATTCTCGTAAACGCTTTTTAGAGCCTTCGTAAACGACACGTACATCATCCACCTTCGTATCTCCCCTTAATTCTCGTCCTCGAAGGGAACAGTTACTGTCGCTCGAGGATCGTTCGAGGCGTATAAAAGAGCGAGAGTCGTCTTTTCATCCACGAAACATTGGCTCTTCAACCCGAAACTCACCGCGACTATCCATCGTAGTAAACGTTCACTTCCTATTCCAGTCAGCCTCTCGTTTCATTTCATGTTTTGTTTTTTATCTCCTCGTCTGCGACAAGAAGCAACCGGGTGTTATAAAGGAGAATTTAAGTGGCGTTAACTACTCGCGATAAATATTCTTGAAGTACCGAGCGTCGCGATAATTCTAGCTTTAATTTATGGATCGTGTAAACGTAAACAATGTAATATACTTGTGAAAAAAACGATTCTTAAACAATTCTAATGTCGCGGACAATCTCGTTTCTTATTATAATTGTACGGTCGATAGGAACAACGTCCTGTCAAAGGGGAACCACGTTCCGGTTACGAAATTTTGCGTCGACGATTTTTCACTTCGCGCGGAAACGAAAGTTGTCTCGAATATATTTCTAGTCTCGAACTCCGGTTTTCGATAGCGAAGCGGTTCCGTTCTCTAAAATTTGTTCTCTCTCAGAGGACAGTTTCAATTTCACGAATTTAAATTGATTTCGTATCGCTCGAAAAACGCTTTTTAACAGTCGACGATTTTTCGACGATTGAATATCGATCTTCTCCATCATCGTAACTTCCTGACTCTGACGTCAGTGTTGTTTCGCGAGACGGGATGATTCGTAGGAACGATCTTTCATTCGCGTACGAAGCACGTGAGAAAAACCTCGCAGCCGAGAGACACGCTCGAGACTTTAATCGACAATCGTATCGAGGACTCGTTGCAAAAACCGCCTAGAATTATACATTATGTGCCGTACAATGTTCATTAGACGCATAGTCGTGGCTCAAGGACGATCGAGTTATCGGCTATTCGATAGAGACAGCTCGAGGATGATCGATACGACGATCGACGATTTTCCCATCGACGATTCAATGTCGTCGGAGCTCGTTCGATATTCTCGTCGCATATCACAACTTCCATCACGCCCTGTTACCCTTGATCGTAAGATCGTTATAAAATTCAACCAACGCCTTTGCGAACAACATTTCCCATAGAATTCCAACTTCAATAACAACAAAATCGAGAAAAAAATCGTTAATTCTTATTATCGATTTTAAAACAAAAACAGATTGCTCGATTAACTCAATTTACCGGAAGTAGACGTCTTCGTGTTAAATATTACGGAAGTCCAAGGGAAAAAACAGAGAAAAATTGTAATAAAACGTTTTCGCGCGTAACGATTGCGCGTGTTCAAGTCCCAACGGAACTTGTCACGGATTGAGCAAGCTTACCGGTCGAGAATCTCGTCGGGATAGTTTCGCCGGGGAGTTGATATCTCGCGGAACGAGTATAACATAGGTCGCGTAAAACGAGTCGCGAAACTCATAACTCATCGCTCGCAATTCACCGCGATCTCGCTCGGCGCGCAAAAGCTCCCACGAAACTCTCGCTATGTCCTCCCCTCGGCTCGAATTTCCTATCTCTTTCCGCGACCCGCTATACTCGTCGAGTTCCCCACCTTCTCTTCAGAGAGATACGTAAAAAATCTTTCACCGCTTATTACGTGACCGTGGTTGAGCATAAAACACACAGCGCACATACCTTTCGGGTTAAGGTGAATGCCGAGGTAAAGCATCGCCAGGAGAGTGTCTCTCGCTTCGCAACGATTCTTATCGTCGCTCGTTTCGCGGAAATAAATTTTCTATTTCTTTTTTTTTTTAAGATAAAACTAATTTCCCTCTCGCTTAATTTTCTCCGAGTTATCGATTCATCGAGGCAAAACGTTCTAAAGAATATAGAAATTTGCAAAAAAAAAATAGATCGTTACGACGATTTATGAACGGCTAGAAAGAAAATAAAAAATTCTTGATTACGGACATTATCGCGCGCGTGAATAATTAAAATCGGATATTCGCGTCGGTAAGAAAAATTGTAAAATCTTTCGCCGCAATAATTTTCATATTTCTCGTTACACGTCTTGCTCATCGCGCGCGTTCGTGTAATGTAAACATAATTGTCCATTTTATACGCGAATACGTAGGAAGGGATTTTAGCCTTTCCCACATTAACCGCTAATAATTCTTCTCCCAATGCGAATAACAACGATAATAAATTCCTCGAAATAAATTCTCTTCTCGCGAAGGACCAAAAATCATCGGCTAATAAATTTTCTAGGAACGATTCCGACTTTGATTATTTTTATATTTCTTCATTTCCTTTTTTTGAAATAAAATAAATAAAAAACAATTTTTCATTCCCCTTTCATCGAGAAAAACTCGTTTGCGTCGCGTTAGCGAAGTGAACGAAAATAAATACTGAGTCAGTAAGAGCGTAATGTGCAAACGTGCATAGCGTGTATATACGCGAGTCCGGTAATAAACCCACTCGCTTACGCGATGTAACCGTAATAGGAAGTGCGTGAGCGACAAACACACGATACAAACGCACTATACCACGTTACGATTCATCGCGAAACGTTGCACACGACTAACGATGCAATTTCGTTTCGTAAAAATGTCGGGCGTATTTTATAAACAAATAAATATCACGAATTCCAATCGAATCGATGAGCAATCGTCTCGTGGACCAAGATCGAAGTTTCGATTCGTCGAATTGAAAACAAGCAAAAAATAAGCGCAAATGTCGAGATGGAATAATTTAATCGACGTTAAAGCGATCTCGCCAGACAAAATGCTGAATGTGGATTACCTCGAGATTTACATATTTATGCCGAATAAAAAACCTTGAAGAGCGAGGCGACAGAATTTTTAGGTATGCCCGAGTAAACTTGATCTTAGGAAATAAAAAAAACACACACATTGTAAATTCAATGTTAAGGTTACTGTAACGTTCTCGCAGGCGATGACTTCATTCGCTTACGCCCAACGATTATTCATTGATATCGAAACTTTATGTAGCTTTGCGGAGTTTTTCTCTCGTCTTTGTTTGGAGAAATATCTCGCGCGTCGAGAGATTCCAGGATCGCGGAATGATTCACGTATCAACGTTGTAAATTACTTCGACGATGGTTTTTACAACCGTGCGTTAGTCAGTGGATAATCTCGTTTCGGTAATAATTACGCGTACGTTATTACGTTATTGATGCGCGCGTTGAGTAATTCGAATTATTTACTCGCGTAATAATCTTTGTTTTTGTAATTATCGGACTGTATTATTAATAATTAACGATTATCTTCCGATAAGAAACTCGATGAATTTCTTACGTCGAGAATTCAACTCCAACGTAATTGTAATTCGGATTAAAATAATTTAAATTTATTCTAGATACACTTTCGTGCAATTTTCTCGCGAAGATTTTTTAAACAAATTTATCGCAGTCGTCGTGAAGATTACTTCGTATTTTTATCGGTAAGTTCGTAAAGGCTGTTGATTGTATCGCGCGGAATTCTCGAGCTGGTTAACCGCAAGAATTGTAGTGAAACAATAAAAAAAAAAAGGAAGAGAGTGAAAAGCGAGAGGGGCGTGAAGAGATAAAGTCTCGAGATGGGAAAAATATGCGAGGTGTATAAAAGTGTTGTATCTCGTATATATCACCGTGCAAAAGTAACCCCGGGTCATCGTCGGGGTTAAGGGTTGCTACCAGGAAGAGAACTTTAGCTCGCCGCGACAAAAGCGGTCACCTCGCGAAGTCTCCCATTGCCCAGCAAAAAGTCTCATTTACGAGCGAGGCCTCGAGGCACTAAATCATGCAAATTCTCTCCTTTCTGTTCTGTTTTTTTTTACATCGTATTTCTTTCTTTTCAACGCACGTACGATCTGAATTTAAATTTGCTCCGAGAACAAAGCTGAACTTGAGAGGATGACGTTTTACGAGCTAGACTGACCCGAGTCTCGAAGAGTTCATGCCGGAAAGAAATCCCGTTAAAGTTGCTCCACTTTTATTAAAATGCACGATGTAAGAATTTATATATAAAAATATACTAGAAAATTATAAATAACGAAAGAAAGTATTTTCTGCGATCGTGAAACGCCGAGACGCGTGTTTCTTTTTTATCGTAAGAATTGAAATAATCGTATCGAGAGATGAAGAAAAGAGATTGAACGTAGAGAGCGAGAGTTTTACGTAATCGTCCTTTCGATGAAAAGAGAATGAGTGAGGGAGAAAGATGAGAGAAAAATTTTCGCGATGGATCGCGCGCGAATGGCGATCGTTTGCGTGTAGCCTCGGGATCTTCTGCGCGTATATGCGCCATACGCGGCTGATACGTACGAAATAATCGTCGGATCGAGCAAGTAGCATGGCCGATTCTCAGATTGATCTCGCGCCGATCTCGATATATAATCGTCGAGGACTTTCGCTGCTTGTGGCGCGGTCGCTCGCTCGTGAACCGCGTGTTAACGCGCGGGAGTGAGATCGGCAATTATTAGCTATATTCTCTATTTATTATATATATATATATATGGATGGGTGTGTGTGTGTGTGTGTGCGTACAATGTCGATAGTCCGAGCTTTGAATCTGGAGCAAGTCCATTCACCGAGACGCTGCAAGAATTCTAGAGAACGTTTCTTGAGAACGATTTCAACGCTTTATTGTTAAAACCGATCGATATTCCGATGCGCTAAAAATTGTCAACTATGTTTTATCGACGTTGATAATAAAAAAATTAAATCTATGAATAAAAAAAAGCAAACATATAAATCATTAAATTATTAAATACACGAATAAATAAATAAATCAATAAAGTATCGAGTAAATAAATAATTAAAGCTTCGGCGAAGATTTCAAGCCGCGCATGGTATACGCACGCGGCTCTTTCACCCTCGATACGAACGAAGCGAATCGGCCGCACAGACACCGGTATTTTAACTCTCGACAGAAAGAGAGTTGAATGCTGGGAGCGACGCGACGAGCGCGTGGAGATCTTTTACCGGCTCGGGGTTTTGGCGTGACTAATTGCTCGCGAGACACACACTGATTTTTCTGTCTGAACGAGATGCATTACACGCACGCTACATATATATATGTATGTATATGTACATATATATACTTGTTTCATTTTCGTTCATTTTCACTCGACGCCATTTTTTCATTATTTATGCATTTCGCTCTAGGTTATTGATCGATTCGCGCGATGTATACGATGGCGAGGAAACGTTGAACTTCAAAATTTCACGATTGTCAAGGCGCGACTATTCGTGAATGGCGATTTAAAAAATTATGTCTGAGATATAAAGCTTCGTACCACTGTGGCGCTCAAAACGACGAGTGTCCTCGCGGTCCTGTGCATGTTGAACTTTTCTCTCCGTAAATGGCACTCTTGATTGTTCAAAAATCTATTTCTTCCACTCTCTTTCTTCTCCCCTTCTTATTTTCGACAAATTTTAATCATAGACAGATTATCTCGTGAAACTTGAGATTTCACCGAAATTCGGAGCAATCAAGGTGCTCGGTAGAATTTCACTGTGTCTTGAAACACGCGGTATTTCCCGTTGAACTCGCGAGTTTGGTGGCTTCGCGTGCGTGGGAACGATTGTAAAAAAACAAAGAAAAGAGATGAAATAAAGAAAGAACGATAGGAGAGAACGAGAACGACACGGAGAACAACGGCGTTGATTTCCGGGAATCGCGTCGCGCGTCTTCTTTCCCGGTCGCGAGTACGCCAGCGAGGATGCGATACCGAGACTGAGAGCGTCGCACGAGAAACAAGTTCGCGAGAGTTTCCTCTCGCGTCGCTATCACACTCTCGACAACGAGTGGAACTCGGGTGTGGGTCCGTGCTCCACCTCCGCTCGCGCGAGGCTTCTCTTCTCTCTCCCGAGCTCCTTCGCGTCGTCTCTTCGCGTTCTCCACTCGCGCGTGGACTAGAGCGTCCGTCCTGCAAGAAGATGACCGCCTCGCGACGCTATGCAAAAGAGCCGCGCGTGGAATTGCCCGCCGCGGAACGATTGAAGACCGAGGGAGAAACGAGCGAACGGACGAAGAAAAAACCTTCCCAAAAGAACAAAACAACAAAAACGTTGCGCATAAGCTTGTACGCACTCAATCTTACGATCTTTTCGCGAGAGGCCTGCCCGCGCAGGCGCAATCTCTCAAGAATCTCGACCTATTTCACCTCCTCCGAGACATAAGGGAGGTTTGAACGTCGAGGGAGAATAAAGAGAGAGAAAATATAAATGAGAGAAATAAACGCTCTCTCGCGAAGGCCTCTTTGCCTCGTGAATTTTACGAGCTTTGTGGTCTATACGCGAAATTCCGTAAAACGCGTGTGTATAAATTTTACTCCGTACGGCTTTTGCGCACGTGGAGTATACGAGATAGCTCGACGTAGCGATATTCCTTATTGTCGAACGTACGGAGGCAAGTGTAATTTCTCGACGAGATAGTTTCCATAACTTGTAACGCAGTCCTCCCATAGTACTCTCTTGGACAGGCAAAAGACGCCGAGTCTGTCTCTCTACGATGGTTGTGCAGATGCGCGTATAAGTACTCGTACAACGACGGAGCCGGAGAAGGCTCTCTTCGTACGTGCTTCAAGGTATGATCTCCTCGTTGTACGAGAAGTATATTGAGAGGATTGCGAAGGCGAGGGAGAACACAAAGGGCCCGTCTCGTCGCTGACAAGATTTATAAGTATGCGACCATTAAGGCAGAAATACCGCGAGAATTCTCAGTCGCGAGTAGAACAAAAAAAAATCGCCGTTTTGACATTTTGGCCAAAAAGTAACTGCGTTTTTTTACATTAAAACGTGTGTTACCCTATGGGGGAAAAACGCAGTTACTTTTTGGCCAAACTGTCAAACACGCGATTTTTTTTGTGCAAAAAGTAATTGCTGTTTTTCCTTATGAGTATACCTACATTTTTACGTGACAAAAAAACCTAATTACTGTTTGGCCTGTCGATCATTCGTCGTGAGTCAGTAGTAAAAATATTTCCGAGATTGTCGTTCGTAGATCGAAATCGTTCGATTTAAATTACGCATCTACGTACGCACACGTAAGCTTGACTACACGAGGGTATGTACCGTGTTTTAACAAGTAGTTTCGTTCCAGTATGTCACCGGTCTCGATGTTCCGGCCGCTATAAGCGCTTTTTCATTCAATACGCGACGTCTCCCTCTCTCTCTCGCTCTCTCTCTCTCTCTCTCTCTCTCTCTCTCTCGCTCTCTCTCGCTCGCCAACTCGACCAACCGGCGTGTGACATTGGAACATCTCGATATTTTATTCCACCTGGCACTGTTAGTTTTTCATCTATTAACCAGCTACTGATCGCTTCTTGTCTCGGACACGTTCGTGTAATTTGGAAATACGGTTTTAACTCGTTCTCATCGAAAAGTTCTACGAACAAATTTCCTCTGGTTTTTGGAATTCTAAACCTCCTTTCCCGTCTTGTTTCGTCGTAAGAATAGAACAATTTTGTTTCGAACGCCTCGTTCGCCCATAGAGTCTTGCTTATTGTCTTACTTTCTATCGAGGTCGCGCATGGAACTCTTTAGAATCGTTAAGTCTTTTTAATACTTAATGCTACCAAGGTATATACATATACACATGGGATAGAAGACAAGTCATTTTGCTTTTCACAACTCGGTCGATTCTTCCAAGAATACGCTTTAGCAAAAATATTACAACGACAACGATAAACATTAATACGCGTTTTCGCTTTTCTCGCTTATCGACCTGGATCATCGACTCCTCGATCATTCTTGCGGAAAATTATTTGTCTGTCACTTTCGACACTATACACAGCTATACAGTCCTCGCAGGTACGATCAAAAATTGCATTCCTAAAATAGAAATGGGACGCGACTTTGGCATGTTTTCCCTGCAACCTTAAGCGCCAATTGCAATTACCTACGCATCGTGAGCAAACTTTTTTTCACGCATTCCATACGTGAGTATCCACGGTAATGAACTTTCATTCTCATTAAACCCGTTGCATTACTCACGACGTGCTTGCGCGCATGTTTATCAGGCTGGTCCGATTTACGTGTTTAAGCACGAAAATTATAATTGACGTTAAGCTGGGATTTTTGTTTTCCAGGTACGAATTTTTCCGTATGAAAAATCCCACTTACGTCAATTTCTACGATTTCTACGAGGTCCGTTAAGCAGTTTACCAAGAGGCAGGGATGACTACCGGACGAAAAAAAAGAAACAACGCGCTGTTACGTTGTCATTCTCGACTCGGTGTTACTTCTCGCTAACGTGCAACGTGCCTGCGTCATCGACGTCGCGAAGCGTACACGCATTTGGTGCACCTTAACAGCTCGATATATCGTGTGACTGATTTGCATAGACATCGAATTTTTTTCTCTGCTTCTACTGTTAGATTTTTTTTCTTTTTTTTTTTTTGCTACTTTTTTTTTTCGCGATGACATAAGTGTCATCGGGTGTGTTTGAAACTCGTAGTAGCACGAATCATAGGAAGCCGATTAAAATGATGACCGGAGTGAATTTTAATTAGCTGCGAAAAAGAAAGAAATTAATATCCGTTGTCTGCGATTATTTAATTCCACGATTATGCGATATTTTTTTTAATGATATTCAAATGGGACAATTAAAATATTATTGTAATCGTCGTATTTCTTAATTTGGGCATTGTAAATTCTTTTTTTTTCATCGCTCGACGGACGAGCCTCGTGCTCAAGCGACACAAACGATTTTCCATCATGTGAAAAATAATATCTTGTCTATCCTCATCTTCCCAGCCCTTTTGTCTTCTCGCGTTGACGTAATAACCTCGTGTATCAGACGTGATATATATTTATGAACATTTTCCTGTTTTTTTCTCTTTTTTTTTACTTTCACGATATTATCGAGAAACTCGCACAGAATTGAGACATCGTCTACCGGGTAGGGAGAGAAAGAGAGAGAGAGAGAGAGAGAGAGGTACGTCACAATTTTTCTCTCGTAAATTAACGTTGAGCAAGAGCGACTTGAAATTATTTCAAAATTCAAAGTTTCATCTTCGAGCGAAACAAAAATGTCAAAATTGTTATAATCCCGTATATCACGCGATTTTCAAAGTTCCCCGGAAGAGGGAGAGACCGGAAGCTCCGAATCCACCCCTTCCGCTTGCACGCGAAATCGCGAACGAAGAAAGAAAAGAAAAACGTGAAATAATAATAATGTAAATAAACATTTTTATTCGCTAGTTTGACGAAACGAATGGATAGACGGAGAGGGAGAGAGGAAAATATAGCGAAATGGGAAAAAATTGTGCGAATTCGTCTCGCGAATGAAAACAAAAAAGACAAAAAGAACTCGAAGATTGTCCCAACGAGATTATACTCTTGATTTGCAAGAACCGCGTGGGAGCGTGCCCGATTCCTCCTCCCGAGGTGCTCGCCAGCAACGATATCGTGCCGGCCTATGCATATACCTATATATATATATTTATCTATGCCGCCTGTTGTACACAACTCGTTATACGCACACTATCCACGAACTAATACAACGAAACTGCAATAGAGAGTACTTTATTCTCTCTCCTCAAACAAAGAGGACCGAGATGGCGGGGCTACGCGATTATTGCCAGGAGTTTTTCCTCGTCTCTCGAGGCGGAACAACTCACGCACGATTCCATAAATTTTCGTTTTTTAAGAAAATTTCATAAAAAAAAGAAAAATTTATTTTTTCTCGATATATTTTTTCATTTCTTGTTTTTTTTCTCTTCGGAGTTTAAATTTTCGTTTTTTTTTCTTGGGAGTTTAAATTCTCGTTTTTTTTTCTTGGGATATTTATCTTGGCCAAGAAGTAATTGCGTATTTTTCTTATACGAGCGTGTACGAGCATTTGTTAAAAAAAACGCAATTACTTTTTTGGCCACGATATTATAAATTTTTATTAAATTCTCCGACTGTCATATCGCATACTTCTCCACGATTTAAATACGTATATACAGAGAATACAGAGATTCTCTCGAGACGGAACAACGCACGCACGATTCCACAATTTTTTAATTTTTAAGAAAATTTCATAAAAAAAAAGAAAAATTAATTTTTCTCGATAATTTTTATTGCCATTTAATTTCTCATTTTTTCTTCTTCTGATAATTTATCTTGACCAAAAAGTAATTGCGTATTTTTCTCATACAAGCGTGTACGAGCATTTATTAAAAAAACGCAATTACTTTTTGGCCACGATATTATAAATTTTTATTAAATTCTCCGACTGTCATATCGCATATTTCTCCACGATTTAAATACGTATATACAGAGAATACAGAGATTCGAGATGGAACAACGCACGCACGATTCCACAATTTTTTATATTTTAAGAAAATTTCATAAAAAAAAAGAAAAAATAATTTTTCTCGTTAATTTTTATTGCCATTTAATTTCTCATTTTTTCTTCTTCTGATAATTTATCTTGGCCAAAAAGTAATTGCGTATTTTTCTCATACGAGCGTGTACGAGCATTTGTTAAAAAAGCGCAATTACTTTTTGGCCACGATATTATATATTTTTATTAAATTTGCCGACTGTCATATCGGATATTTCTCCGCGGTATATTTTCTCCTTCGTTTTCATACACGTGTTCTCGTATTATAAGCCACGATATAAATATGTATATACAGAGAAGGCAGGGCATCGTCGTGCGCCAAATTGCTTTCACTTTTACGATCCGAGAGAGGCGCACCGATGCCCCCCCAAGATCGGCGGCACGGTGTAACGAGAGAGGCGCCTGCGGAAGGTTTATGTCTGTATCCGTGGGTGTCCCGTTGTGCCTGTGTCTGTGTTTCTTTTATACTCACTCTCGTTCTTACAAAAACAACGAGAGGGAGAATTCATTCTAGTTTTATACACCTCGCTACGTTTCATCCCCTCCCCTGCCCTCCCTCGCTCTCTCTCTCTCTCTCCTTCTCAAGGTATTTTTCGGATCATTTATCATTCGACACAATGCCGCGGCGATCGGACGATAATCGAATCCAATTTTTTAATCCAACGACCTCTTCGCTTAAGCGCTATTGAATGAAATTTTTTAAAAATCATCCAATATAACGGGGAGGAAGAAAGACGATAACAAAATCTTATTCTCGTAAAGGATCGTCCTCGTTATTTAATGATTTTTATTTTTTTATTTCAAGAACCAAACTATTTTTGGACCGGGGACAAGTATTTCTTTTTCTTTTGTTTTTTTGTCTTTTTTTTTTTGTTAAAGTAAAAAATGTCACAGGTGGTATATGGTGCGTCTTATACGGGTGGTCACTATGTATGTACCTGCGATATATATTTTCGCTCCTATATACAGGTATGGCGTGTGCTACTTTCGTGCCGCGTCTCTCTTTCACTCGCGCGCACACGTTGCTTCGTGCTTCTCCCGTCTCGCGCGAACAACGTCCAGCGTTCATAAGGGTGTGTCACTTTCCGTTTGTGCAAGGATATACAGCAAGATTCTATGTGTGGGCTTCGTATTATCTCCCGCCTCGCTTACGTGCGCGCGAGCTTCGACTTAACGCGAGAAGAAAAGAAAAAAAAGAAAAATAATGAAAAAAAAAAATTGAAAATTTGATGAAAAAAAGAATTGTAATCGCCTTTGAACTTCGAAATGTCCCTGCGACAATTATAATTCGTCCGGTCGGGTGGTAAGGCTTCTTAAAATAACAAGCTTTCGAGAAACAAGTCCTGGAATTGACGTAGATTTGTCGCTCGCCTCCTTTTCTTCCCTCCCTTCTTCCACCCCCTTCTCGAAATCTCAAATTCCTGAGAGAGATCCTCTCGGTTAGGATTATAGGCGTCGAGTTTTTTTCTTCCTCGCATCATTCTCCCCGTTTTTATACTGGAAAACATCTCCTTTCCGCGACAAACTTCGTTTCTCTATGCTAATTTTGTTTTTTTTTTTTAGGCAAATCGTAAAGTGGCGAAAGAACGAGAATTCTGACCGAGCGATAATCTTTATTTTCCGGATGAAATGGACGGTGGAATTTTCAACGACTGTTACCGAATGTACGTAGGCGCTAGTCGTTAGAACCCGGGAGAAAGGTTTTCTGTCTAGTTAAGATTGTTTTTTTCTTTTCTTCTCTTTTAATTCTTTTTACCTTCGCGAGACACTGTGGGAATGTCACCTTGCTAAGGACGCGAATATCACGTTGCACACCGGATATGCGGGGACTTGATTCATCTTAAATTATCCTCTCAAATTATAGTCGCGGAATTAAGAAGAAAAAAGAAACACGAAGAGATAAAACCAACAAAAGTAATATTTATAAAACATATATCGCCGGATTCACGCGCGAGAGGGAAATAACTCATTTGCCGGAGTGGCCCTCGTTTGGCATTGGTCGCGTCCGGGGGCCGATTAAGATTACGACCTTGGTACGTTGCAGCTATATAAACGATTATGCCGTCTCGCATTCATCCTTACCTCTCCCACCATCAATCTCTCGAAATAACTTAGCCAATTATTTTACCACCTACGCGACGAGCCAATTAATTTTCAATGTCGTTACGAAATCGATAATCGTCACGCTCTTCGTGCACGTCTCTCTCGTTACGCGATTTAATGATTTTCCCATTTGTCATTTCCTCCATTTTCTTTAAATCTCAAATTTGTTTTTTCTATTCACTCACCAGAATAACGAGGATGCGGGAATCCATTTTTTTCATAAAAAAATATCGAAGCTTAATTAATCGCCGGTCATCGAAATTATATTTTTAATTTCTGTCTAAATAAAAAAAAAAATAATTCGTTGCACTTTTGCGAAGAAGTCGCGCACTTCGTTTTTGGATGAGTTGTTCGAGGATAGAGCGCTTGTTTATGAAGGTTGAACACTGTTCGATCGGAAGGCGCGATTGAAACTGATCGAGAGATTCTCGGTCAATGAGAGTTGTCCTGCCATGGCGTGGTTAAACGTCAAACCCAAGGCAAGGGAGGGCGAGAGAGTGAACCGACACTCGGCGCCTAGCGAATCGCATAAAACGCGTATGGACCGCTAGTTAAACAACTGCGAATAAAAGATACGTGCGTGTATATGTGCGATATATAACGCGCGAGTTCTTTTACGGGGGCCGATAAGTTGGCAGGGCAAGAGAGCAGCAAAAGCAGAACTTACCTAAGCCTTCGTCGACGACGTCGCGAGCTCTCGACGCCTTCGCGATTTTCTCCTTCTTCAACTCCCTCACGAAATCTCGAATCGATATGTAATAGCCTCGGGACTGAGAACAAAAAAACAAACTATTCCAGAACTTTGATATATTATCGATCTAGCTAATGTTTCAGATCGAGAGATATTCGCTGGACACGCCGAAGGTCGATATTTAGTTTAGGCTAATTAATTCAACTCGCGGATTTATCGTTTCTCATTAAAAATTCGGGAAATAAAATTTATAGCGACGTATTTAGTTTCCTCGAAACTTTGATTAGTTTTTGGAAAAAATTCATAAATCAGTGATAAAAAAAATTCCTGACCCAAGTGAAATGTTAGCCAGCTCGATTATTTTTCGTCTTGGGAAGTTGTCTTTTTATCGTGAGATGAATGAGAACTTACCTCGCTTCCTGGATTGCCCATCGCGACTGGACATAGAGCGCTATATAAGCGCGGGTACGAGCGTGCGACATAATGGCTGGAATAAAAGGAATCTTCGTTATTCAGGGAAAAATCGGAGAAAATCGTAAATAAGGTATCGCACAATGTGACTTCCTTATAGTCCGAAAATCTCTCATCGTCGTATCATTTTTCTAAAACACCTTCGCAATATCGAGTTCGTCGACCCGGGTTTACCATATACTTCGAGATTTTGCGAAGGTGGAACGAACAAAAATGTTGATGACACGTACAAACGAGTATGAAATAACTGTACGTTCTTTATACGGGTTATTCTGTCCCCCAGAGGCAAATTTCAATCAGATGATAAATCTATAATACGCGACAACTCAATTTTTCATCGATTTTTAATCGATATAATTATTATTCATAAATAAGTAAAAAATTTCTTATTTTCATTTTCATATTTGATATTGTTTAACTATGCCAAGTAGCAGAGAACGAAAGTCAGGAATGAAAATAACGGAAGAAGAGAAAAAAAAAGAAGTTAAGAGCGCATTTCGCGGCGTTAACGAGAGGAAACCGAACAGTGCGAGATAAATGGCTAAAATTTGTTTTGTTTTTTCTTCCGATTTAGCTTCGCCATACCGTCTACTCTCTCCGAGTCGTTCCTTCTCGTATCGCTCAAAAAGCGATAATTATAGAGACTCGGTGCTGCGGAGAAACACCGAATGTAACGAGCTCGGAGAATTATTTCGGCGTGGAGTCTACGTATGCAGAGAACAAATTCCCTCGGGCTCAAGTTCCTTCTGCAATCCTCGATCCGTAACCTCGGCGAGGATTTCACGAGTTGCTCGCGATAACCGGCGGCGATTTTGCGCTCTCCGGTAGTTTGCTGGTCGAAAACACTCTCAAGACGGAGAGAAAGAGAGAGAAAGAGAGAGGGCTCTTTATTGTTATGCTCACAAATAATATCTTATTTCATACGATACGACTTAGAAGTTCTTGGCCTTCGAAACATTCGACCCCGAGTCCATTGACTGCAACCGAGTTTGGGAAATAATGTTAACGAGGTTAACGAGATAACGACCGTTCAAAAAAAAAATGGAAAAATAACGAAAGCGCATTTAGGCCTCGAGGAATTTTCCTAGCCGTGAATTTTCGTATAAATAGCGTTCGACAAACGATTTTCTAGCCAGTCGAGATCGTCTTCAACTTCCGCAATCGTCCTGTATAAAAAAAACAATGGTGAGTCGTTTTTTCGATCGGACAATATTTTGTCCAAAAAATTCTGTTCAAGAAATTTATCTTACGATTTTTACAGAAAGTTTTCTTACTGTTGGCCTGTACGGTCTTCGCGAGTGCTTATCCACGACCGGACGTATCGCTCGCTCATTTCGAGACAAAATATCGGTCGAATACCGATTTACCGATCGTACCGACTGTCGATAACGTATTACCATCAGTCGGTAATGTCGAGCCGGAAGACGAACGACAGGGCGTAAAGGAGTCACCGAAAGTAAAAACGTTCAACGGCTCGCATTTTCCTCCCTCCAACAATTTTCGAGTTTTTCTTAATTATCCTCTGTCTAAAGAGGATCTCGAAGCGATTTTCGGACCGGACGTGGAGATAATCGCCATTGTCCAGTCGCTAGAATTTCCGGAAGATCTTTACACGGACGATCCCGAGCTTCCTATCGTCGAGGACAATTAAACAATTTTACGTCAACAATTAAGACTCGATGTATAAATATATATTTCTTTTTTTAATTTCAAAGTATAAAACATAAAAATGCTATATTAAATATCGAAGGTATAACGGTTTAAAACGACATTTCTTTCTCTCTCTCTCTCCCTGATAACGTTTTGTTCGTTTGGACGGATTAATTGAGTATAATTTGATAAAACTGTTCGCTCTCGTCCGATTATTAAAATGAAACGAATTTGTGAAAAAAGAAATGCTTATTTTTCGGCAAGATTGTACTGACGTTCGAGACCCACAAGCTCGACCGACACGTTCCACATACGTACAGCCATTTCTGCGTTCCTCGCTTTGGCTGACGGAGTCCTCGGCGCGCATTCCCTGAAAAAAAAAACAAATAACGATTAAAATATTTTTTATAACGATCGATCGATTTCTTATAAAGTCGATTTTATTTTGTTTTTCGAGAACGAGATCGTTCGATTTACTTGTAAAACAAGCCAGTTTGCTTGCCCGCTTCCTCGTTAAGCGCGCAATGTAGCGTGGTTTGAGCTCCGAGTTCCGGTGTCTTGATGAACGGCTTTGTTACCGCGCGATACGCAGCCGTTGCCCCGCGAAACAACATCGTGTCGAGGTGTCTTCCAAGTTCGGTCGATATTACACCCGGATGCAACGAGTAAGTCGTTATTCCTTCGATCTCGGCCTCTGCGATGCAATTGTTTTTTTTTAATTTTGTAAATAAATAACGAATTGAGGACAACGAACCTTTCAAACGTCGCGCCAATTCCTTCGTGAATAAAATATTAGCGAGTTTGCTCTGGGCGTATGCCTTGACGGGGTTGTACGATTTCTCCAAATTTATGTCGTTGAAATGAATATCTCCGACTAAAAACAGAAATTTAATTAATTTATTAATTATGAATTAATTAATTTATCAATAATCAACTTACAATAATGCGCGTCCGACGAAACGTTGATGATTCTTGCGTTCGGCGCGGATAGCTTGATTTTGGGTAACAATAAGAGCGTGAAGAGAAAATGACCGAGATGATTCGAGTGCAATTGAAGCTCGAAGCCATCCTCGGTTTTTTCAAACGGGCACATCATCACACCCGCGTTGTTTATGAGAATGTGAATATTTGCCTCGGTCTCCATCAAATGTTTTGCGCATTCTCGCACGCTCGCCAGACTCGCGAGATTTAATTTACAAACAACGAGCTCACCGGGATTACCGTTAAATTGTTCTCTGTTGGGTCTGAAAGAAAAAGGAATTGGACAAAATAAAATATTACAAAAATTCTACGAATATCCGACGATTAATTATTTTTCATTAATTCCAAATTGTTTTATCAATCGTTTGGGCGATAAGATTAAGGAAATGAAAATTGTTCTTTCTCACTTGGACGGTGGAGTGGCCTTGATATCCTCCACTGCAGCGTTCGCCTTTTCTATATTTCTACAAGCCAAGATTACTCTCGCGCCTATAAAAAAAAAGCCATTGAGAAACAGAATTAGTCCCGGCTATTGATAATTATGCAACTGTCGTAATTCCCTCGTCAACAACATCGTCGATAATTTATTCAAAGTTTCATAATCGCTGTTAAAATACGAAAAAACAAAATAAAAACGCTTCAAAAAAGAAGTGAAAGGAACGACGATCGAACCAGAATTTCATACAAATTCCTCACGGAGGAATTCGATATTTCTATGTCCATTGAGTTGGAGGATCTTGATGCAGTGGATTAAAGAATAAAATTCTTTAGCTAGTCTCGTGGGAACGAGGGAAATTTTTTACAGATGACAGATTCCATTGTCGGGCGTGAGTAACGGTGCGCCGATAGAAAGTAGGCGTCGTTACTTTTTCGCACTCTTCGCGACTTTGGCCCCCATCGAGTACAAAATCTCAGTTTGCAATTTACAATTAAATCTCGATGATTCGAAAACCTTGCGATATTTCGACTTAAGTCACAAAATGACAAATTCCTTTTCAGCGTTCATGAATATGCAAGAAAAAAATAGTGCGGAACTCGTTTGCCTCACGTCGAAAATTATTACTTCAGTTGAATTCAGTCCTCTTGGCAACATACAAAGTAAAAAAATTATATATAATTTATCTCGCACCAGGTGGGAATAACTTCTGCGCGATGTAACGCACAGTTTGTGTTTTATTTTACCATGCGTGCACATTAGTTATAATTAGGTCGGAATTCATTTGAATTCATTCGTTAAAAAATTCATCGTAAGAAAACGACCTCGGATTTTCTTAATTAAAAAAGAAATTATGAAAATACAATATTTTATTTTTGTGATATTTGTTAGAAGGTGTGAAGTTACGATGAATTGCGATGTAAAGATTTATGTCAGGCTGATGAGGATGACACGCAATAGATTTTTTCTAACGATAATGATAATAATAAAAATAATGATGATAATAATAATGTTACCTCGTCTGTAAAGATCCCTGGCAGTTTCCTTGCCAATCCCTGTGTTGGCACCGGTAATTACGACTGTTTTACCGACGAGACGAATTTTGGAATTGCACGTACGACTAAAGGGCCACATTTTGGTGTTTCACTAAATTCGTTTAATTTTTAAAATTGTTAATTTAAAAAATATGTGGTAATTTCATGAAAAATATGCGACACGAATGAAAATCAATTCCACGAGTACAAACGTTAGCCCCGTTCTATAACCAGTTCGCCAAGGCACTGGCAGCCGCGGCCAGCATCGATCGTGGCAAACCGCGATGATGCTGCATAACTCGCAAGGTACCGTTATCAGAAATCGAGCGAGTGGGAGGCGAAAGGGAAAATCTACTAGAACCAGATATCTTACGAGGCTCTCGTCACTTCTCTTCTCTCAACGAATTATTAAAGAGAAGCTTAATCAAAATGAGGAAAAATCGTTATAAAATACAATTTGTTTGTTGTTTTTGTAAATTGTAGAAAACTTTGTGCAATAAATAAATGAATATTAATCAAAACTGCGATCAAAACTATTTATTTTAATTTACTAGAACTAGATATGTTACGAGGCTCTCGCCACTTCTCTTCTTTCAACGAATTATTAAAGCAAAGCTTAATCAAAATGAAGAAAAATCGTCATAAAATACAATTTGTTTGTTGTTTTTGGAAATTGTAGACAACTTTGTGCAACGAATAAATGAATATGAATCGAACCTGCGATCAAAACTATTTATTTTAATTTACTCGAACTAGATATCTTACGAGGCTCTCGTCACTTCTCTTCTCTCAACGTATTATTAAAAAGAAGCTTAATCAAAATGAAGAAAAATCGTCACAAAATACAATTTGTTTGTTGTTTTTGTAAATTGTAGAAAACGTTGCGCAACAAATAAATGACTATTAATCAAAACTGCGATCAAAACTATTTATTTTAATTTACTAGAACTAGATATCTTACGAGGCTCTCGTCACTTCTCTTCTCTCAACGAATTATTAAAGAGAAGCTTAATCAAAATGAGGAAAAATCGTTATAAAATACAATTTGTTTGTTGTTTTTGTAAATTGTAGAAAACTTTGTGCAACAAATAAATGAATATTACTCGAACCTACGATCAAAACTATTTATTTTAATTTACTGGAATTAGATATCTTACGAGGCTCTCGTCACTTCTTTCTCTCAACGAATTATTAAAGAGAAGCTTAATCAAAATGAAGAAAAATCGTCATAAAATACAATTTGTTTGTTGTTTCTGTAAATTGTAGAAAACTGTGTGCAATAAATAAATGAATATTTATCAAATCTGCGATAAAAATTATTTTTTAATAATCTATTTTCTTTTATTTTGTTTATCTACTTCCCACAATTTTTATTATTTTTAACAATCGTCACGATAATTGAATTTATATTTTAGACAAAATTCGTCTCGTTTCAAGCTTTAGAAAAAGTGAAGACGGTGACAAGATGTTACTTCATCCGCTATCAAAGTAGTCTCGACTATCTTGTATCAAGTGTTCGGATCAAATAAATGCGCAGTAAGGCGAGCAAAAAATACATCATATTGAAATTCTAGTATTGAAGTTGTTCGTCATGGGCACGAGACTGTATAAACTCCCATTTCTGTCGTCGTCCGTCTGTTGAACGTCGCTCGAGTTCGCTTCTCATCGTACGTTCGAACTTTAGAATTTTTATTCTTCCGTCTCGCGTTTCTCGTCCGGTCAAAGATTCAAGTTCTTCTCGTTGTCTTCTTCAAGCTTTTGTGCCGAACGGTTCTGGTCCTCTTTCGTCTCGTTCCTTTCTCCTCCGTCTACCCGGCGTCTCTCGCGGTTCGCCCTTTTTCTTTTTTCCGAACTACATCCGAGCTCCCCAAAACCGTAGTGTTGTCCGTGAAGCGACGACGAGAAAGTTTGCTTCGTCATGTATCCCCGCTTATGTCTCATGAATTTTGGGAGAAACGGAGCTCGACTATGCCATTCCAGTAAGGTGGAGGTAGCGCGTCCCTTCGAAGATATTCCTGGCCCAAGGCCCCTGCCGCTTGTTGGAACTTTGTATAAATATCTTCCGTACATTGGTAACGTTTAATTTTGTCTACGTTTAATTTCTGTTTACCTCATCGTTTCGTCATGGTCGAATATTAATGTCCCGAGACAAGACTCGAGTGGAACTTTTTAGTTTAGAAGATTCAACAACTGTTTGATTATTTTTGTTTCATTTTATTAATCACAGGCGAATATAGTTTGGAAAGGTTGCATACAACAGGAGCGAAAAAGCTTGCACAGTACGGACCTCTTGTGAGAGAGGAAATAGTACCTGGTGTCTTCACAGTTTGGGCCTTTAAGCCGGAAGACATTGCGGAGGTTTTTAAATCAGAAGTGGGTCATCATCCTGAGAGACGAAGTCATTTGGCTCTTCACAAATATCGAAGGGATAGAAGCAATGTTTATAATACAGGAGGACTTTTACCCACGTGAGTAATTATTTACCATTATTGATTTATATATCTTTTTGTGTTCTTTTTTTATAGAACGTTTTTTTTTCAGAAATGGGTCAGAGTGGTGGAGAATTCGCAAAGAATTTCAGAAGGATCTTAGCAAACCTCGCAGTATCGTGAGTTATATAGAGAATACGGATCAAGTCGTCGGTGAATTTGTCGAATTATGCGGTCAGAAGAAGCACGACGATCTGTTACCATTGTTGTCACGCCTGTTTCTTGAACGTAAGTTCTCCCAGTGTGAAAATTCCATCAGTTTGTTGATTATTCGCTTATTTTCGCAGTTACCTGTCTCGTTGCATTCGACGTTAGGTTCGATAGTTTCTCGAAGGAGGAAATGAAAGCTGACTCACGAAGCTCGAGACTCATCGATGCAGCACTTGAAACGAACAGTGCAATTTTAAGTCTTGACAATGGACCCAGACTCTGGCGTTTTTTCAATACACCGCTGTACAAAAAGTTGTGCAAGAGTCAACAGTTTATGGAGAAGTAACAATTAAATATAGCTGCGTAGATTTTTGTGGATGATTGTGTGATTCATCGATAATGAAAATCATTTTTTTCCTTCCCAAGAGTTGCGGTTGACATGGTTTCTCGCAAAATTAAAATCTGGGAAAAGGGTGAGATCGCAGATAAAGAATCGCTGCTCGAGACTTATTTGAAGAATCCTAATCTCGATGAAAAAGACGTGGTGGGCATGGCGTGCGACATGTTGCTTGCTGGAATAGACACGGTGAGATTAAGATCTGTCGCTTTGAAAGAAGAATGCAAATATAAATCCTGTTTTGATGACAAAATTTTCCGGTTAAATCGTTACAGACGTCATACACTGTTTCCTTCGCTCTCTATCATCTCGGTTGCAATCTCGACGCCCAAGAAAATTTGTATCGAGAAGCTTTGACATTATTACCAAACGAGGACGATCCTGTGACTTCGAAGACTCTGAGAGAAGCGAGTTACACGAAAGCGGCAATTAAAGAAACCTTTCGATTAAATCCAATTTCCGTGGGAGTTGGACGTATCATGAAGACCGATGTGGTTCTTAGCGGCTATCACGTTCCTGAGGGTGTAAGAATTTTTGTAGAAAACAGAGTTTGATCAAACAATAATATTTGAATGAAAATCATAAAATATAGTGTCAGACTGTAATGTAAAATTGTACGATAGACTGTGGTAGTTACGCAGAACCAAGTAACTTGTCGTCTGGCTGAGCATTTTCCGGAGCCCGAGTCTTATCAGCCGGAACGATGGCTGCGAGACGAGGATAGGAGTAACAAAAAAAAGCCCGTCAATCCTTATCTCGTTCTGCCTTTTGGACATGGTACGAGATCGTGCATAGCGAGAAGACTAGCCGAACAAAATATGCACGTAGTCTTGCTCAAGGTATAGTTGGTCTTTCAAAACAATTAAAAATGTAATATTTACACGGTTTTCTCATAATTTTGTCGTATTTAGTTGTGTCGAAAATACAAGTTTACATGGGAGGGAGGAAATCTCGACAGTCGATCGTTGCTGATCAACAAGCCGGATGGGCCAGTTAATCTTCGTTTTGAGCGGAGAAAATAAAAAGGGAATTGTGTACGGACGGTGTTCATCGCTGTAAAAATTGTTTTTTATTGTAATCAGCGAAGAAAAATTGGCTCTGCGATACGAGTTAAAATAAAAATGTGGGAATTCAAAGATCACAAAGTACTTTCTTTTTTCTTCACAACATGGAAAGCAAGGGTTTAATTGTAAGTCATGTATTTCGGGGTTGCCGAGAATTTAGCGTACGACTTGATGACCTTGTTAACGGCCTCGAGGAAGTCTTTCTCAGTTGCTACTTTGCGTCTCGCTCGAATAGCGAACATACCCGCTTCCGTGCATACCGAGCGTATTTCCGCTCCAGTGCTGTTCGGACATAGACGAGCGAGCAGCTCGAATCTTATGTCACGTTCGACGCTCATCGGACGCGCGTGAATCTTGAATATGTGTGTACGGCCTTCGAGATCCGGCAGACCGAATTCGACTTTCCTGTCGAGACGTCCGGGTCGCATGAGCGCCGGATCAAGTGTGTCGGGTCTGTTGGTTGCCATCAACACTTTGATGTTTCCACGTGGGTCAAATCTGAAATATAGAGAAACTTCCATTATTTTTTGCCCTTCCTTAACAGTTACGTATTTGTTATATATCGGCGTAAGTTACCCATCCAATTGATTGATAAGTTCCAGCATAGTTCGCTGAACTTCATTGTCACCACCAGCCCCGTCATCGAATCTGGCACCACCAATGGCATCGATCTCATCAAAGAATATCAAACAGGCTTTCTTGCTACGCGCCATTTCGAACAATTCTCTCACCATTCTAGCGCCCTGAAATTGACATAAACAAGATTAGTCGTTTTTTTCTTTTACGTACTTTTTAGAACATAAATATGCGCGTCTCATTATAATCTAACCTCGCCAACGTATTTTTGGACCAATTCTGATCCAATGACTCGAATGAAACAAGCGTCAGTTCTATTTGCAACCGCTCGTGCGCACAATGTTTTACCAGTTCCTGGAGGCCCGAAGAGTAAAACGCCTTTTGGTGGCTCGATACCAAGACTGACAAATTTCTCTGGCTGTAAAAATGAATCCAACGATATTAGAGATTTTCACTTATGACATATCACTCAAGATCAAAGTCACTCACGTGCAAGAGAGGAGTCTCCACGACTTCTCGAAGTTTCTCAATTTGTTCCTTACAACCTCCAACGTCGCTATAAGTTACATCTGGTTTTTCTTCAACTTGCATCATCGTAACGATAGAATCGATTTTAGGTGGCAGAGGGATATGTATCTGATACTTGTTGCGATCAACCCCGACTCTCATGCCCTCTTCGATATCAGTAGGAGCGACAGAGTCGGCCAGGTCGACGACGAATTTAGCGAATTGCTTGACGTTTATAATGTATTTGGGATCGTCAGAATCAGCATTTATTATTTTTGTACAGCGAGCAACCTGAAGCGGCTGCTCATTCTGAAGGGTTTGCTTATCCGCTGCAAGATCCCACAAAGCTGGAGGTGCCAGACCTGTGTCAGATTCCTTGATACCCGTTAATTCATTGACTCGCTTTATGATCGTTTGAATGTCTTCTTCTACCGTCTTGATAGTCTTTGAGTATTGTCCCTGGCCCTAATTACATTCATAAAGAAAAATGTTAAACTTTCGTATTACTGTATTGCGATAAGATAAACTATACTTCAGGCTCAATGATTGAAGCTCAACATTTTGATTAGGCATTAAGTGTCATTATTTTATTGACGAATTATCTCGAACTTACGTAGATTTTGAGCAGAGCAATGTCACCCTCGTCGAGAGCTGAAATTAGCCGAAATATTATTGTAAAAAGATCTTGAGCGAAAGATCTTGTAGTGAAATATGGGACGTGATTGTAACGTCAAATTCCATCACAAAGCAATTGAATATGCCACAAACTCACATTTTATTTCCTTCTCCTCTTGTTCCTCCTCTTCTTTCACTTTCCTCATATCGTCCCCCAAATGATCGGGCATTGTGCTTCGATAATTGTAACAATTAATTAACGTTAATACGAGCTACGCTAGCTCGACAAAGTAATACTCGTTTTTGTTGGTTATGTTACGTTCCGATTACAAGCGAGAATTCAGCCAGAGACGAGCTAAGAGGGGAGATAGACAGCGATGCCGGGAGCAGGCGCCGCCACGCGGCAAATTCTGTAACTAACATTCGTGGCGCCAATACAGCCGCAAATTTAAATCGGTGCGAATAACATAATAGATTCAAATAATTTTGAGAACTCTTGAAAACGAAACCATCGATTTGAAAAATATTTTATTCGTAATTTTGGATCACAATCGTCCTAATAATCTTTGAATTTACATGTCCTCGTTAATTCTACATGAATCGCAATAAATCAAAAACTGTTGCTGCAACAAATCAAGACAAAAAAAACAGAAACATTGTTACACAAGTATAACAACCATCTGTGATATTTCATTTCATTGAAACGTCAATTTGGAATGCGCCCATCATACGATGATGCGAAAATACTCGAGAAGGAAAGCCCTCCTCAGACGCCAGGGGTTGCCTAACCTTTAAAAACATATCTATAGCATACCCACCGCCTACGTCTTCGAAGGAACACAATATCGTCTCGAGTCCTTGACCGGCATATGAAAAAAAATATGCCCACTATAACGGAGGATACCGGGATGCGTAGAGCACTTTCACCTTCCCGGCCCGCCCTATTCCACTTGCGGTATGTATTCGCTAGCGATCGCGGAATCTTCGTGAAAAAGCATTGTTTCCATTTAATGTTCACTTCGTGAACGAGCAATCGCTCAATTTTCATCAGTACAAATCGCGACGAAATTAAATTAAACGTCGCCTCAGCGAAATTGAAAATAACTTTCACCCGTTACATATCAAGATTTTTTCATCAGTCAAATAAACAACAAACGGTAATTATCGACTTCCGGTTGCCACAAAAATGGAGCTATCGACATATATGACCCGTGACGATAAAATTCGTAATTCGGTGGTTGCATAGTTTTTTCTTGTTCACGGTTGACTCGCTATCGAGTGAAAAAGTCAGTGTGGGCAGGCCCTGTTTGCCACTCGATAGAGCCGTATAAGGTGCGGTGTTTCCACAATCGTTGTAAGCCGGCATACCAAACCGTGAGATATCGTGCAGTCTATCCCTCCGGGCGATCTACACAATCCATTGTTCCTCCCTTGGCCGAATCGCGTTTCTTGCAAAAAAAAAAGAACACAACGGTAAAAGAGACGAAGTGAAGAGGACAAGAAAAGAAGACATAAAAGAAACGAAGAGAGAAATAAAAAGATGAACCGATGTAAAAGAAAAAAACAGTACTTAAAAAGGGGAGTACTCCGATCGTTTCTTACAATTCTACCGATACGATCGTAACGAGAATAATAATAGAGGCACATAGGCGTGGATTATACGCACATCAGTCTGACATTTGACGCGAGGAATAAAAGACGGATCTTCGATCGAGTCTTCCAAATTACTTTGTATTCGCTTTTTTTTATATCGAGATTTAGCTAAACCCTTCACTCTCCTACCCCCTCGAGCATCTTCTCTTTCTTCTGATCAATTTTTCGTACCGCTCTATTACTCCCCGTGACGTAACCGCGAGAGGTCCATGCTGAAATATAAAAGAGAGGCGTGAAAAGAGTATTACATATATATATATATCTTTTCACGCCTCTCTTTTATATTTCAGCGTGGACCTCTATATATATATATAAATATATATGTTCATAATGAAACCCAGTTCTCGCCGTTTCGTCTCTGCAAACTCCGGTACAAGGAAGATTGCAAATGCCACTGGCACATCCCCGCGTGTACTTGTAGAGTCGACGCTTATAACGTCTTATAACTAACACATGTATAAATATATATATAAATATGTAGATAGCGGAAAAATTCTCAAGCTCAGAAATCTTGTTACACTGTCACTCGTCCGATCCTCGTTCAAAGGCGAAGAAAAGGAAGAAAAGAAGAAGACAACGCCCGCTACCAGAGACAAAGGAGTCTGCAATGGAATTATTCGTTTACCTTTTGAGGCATCGTAAATTCCTGATTTTCATTACCCAGATACGATCACCCATATAATTTATCGATGAATAATCACAGCGTAGCTTATCGAGTTGACTCGTCTCTCTTTCTCTCTTTTAGCTCTCTCTCTCTTTCTCTCTCTCTTCGCTCTCTATTCTCTTGACAATGTTGTAACAAATGTCGCATTCCTCTATCAATTCTGTCGTTCGATTTTGCTATGCATGACACATTATTTATACGGTTCAATGACATTTGTCGATATAAATAATTTTTTTTTCCTGTCGATTATAATTCGATTCAAATGACATTTTGATGAATAAATTAATTAAACGTTTTGAAACAAAACAAACAAGTAAGGACGATAAGATTCTGGTGATAATCGCTCGTCTGACATTATACGCCTCTCGAATTCGCGTATCGAAACGAACTTTCCAGCAAACCCGATAAATCGTCGTGCCACGCTTTTAACGCACGCATCGCCGTGACTCGCTCGAGTAATTGCCAATCGCGAAAGAAGAAAAAAAGATGTAGATTTTTCCGATCAAACAAAATACCGAGTCGTTTATCAACGGTAGAAGTTGGAATATCGGAGAAAAGTAGATTCGATATATCGAGGCGACTACTCCAACGTACGGTTATGCATTTCACAGTGGGTAGGTAATATTACTAATAATAATGAGAGAGGGCAGATGCAGCTTCGCTTCATAACTCTCGTTATGTCACGTGAGGAATTCTAAATAAATTATTGACCGAGTCAGAAGTTTTGCTCGGTGACTTTTCCCTAAGATTACGCAAAACTCTCGGTCCCTCGGGCCTCCGCATGGTCAGTGGCAATTCTACAACTAAAAAAAAATAAAATACCTATATATATATATATATTCTGGACAATATAATTATTTATTAATATTATTTATAATTATTTATTATAGATTTATATATATATATAGTAGTGTCCAGAAATATTCTATTATTTATTATATAAAATTATTTATTATTATAAATAATAGAATATTTCTATTATAAGATATTTCTATTATAGAATATTACTGGACACTACTATATATATATAGTAGTGTCCAGAAATATTCTATTATTTATTATATAAAGTTATTTGTTATTATATTCTATTATAGTATATTAGTAGTGTCCAGAAATATTCTATTATTTATAATAATAAATAATTTTATATAATAAATAATAGAATATTTCTGGACACTATATATGCTATATATATATATATATATATATATATATATATATATATATATATAATAAACAATAGAATATAGTATATAATAATAGATTTATATATATATATATATATATATATATATATATATATATATATATAGTAGTGTCCAGAAATATTCTTATTTATTATAGATTTATTTATGGAGCATAATACGCACTCGGCTCTTGAGAGAGAGGGGGGATGTCATACCTAAATTCACTTAAGTTTTTTTTCCATGCCAAAGCCTTTCACACGATCCATAGAGAGATAAATCGAGGACGAATTACTCTCGCGACACTTTCGACCGACGCGAAGGATTTTCATCATAAATTTCGTACACGTACTGTGAAAGCACTCTGACTAATGATCTTGCTCGATATGATTGTGCTATTATATCTAAGCTGTGGAGTAACGACGATCGTACCACTAAAACCTTGCGTCACTCGAAATTTGTTTTTTTTTCTCTTCTCTTTTCAAATAATTGAGACGAGGATCTCGTGAGAATGAATTAGAATCTTTTTTTTTTTAACGTTGTACAATTTCGAACGTTTATTTTTTAATTTTTTATTTTATCTTGATTTATTATTGATTGATGACTATATATGTAGATATAAAATTTTAGTCGAAGGTATCACGTATACAATTCGTTTATCGTGAAATTTCAATCTTACATAAGTTCATGAGTGCAACAGTGAGAAAAGGTTAAGACGCCGGAAAAGATATGGGGAATGGGGTTTTTGTCATTAAAACTGGCAGTTATCTCATGTATGGCGAACCTGGGAGAAGATAGTCGAGATGGTTGACTGACTCTCTCTCTTTCTCTCTTTTTCTCATCGTGTGAGTTAATTCGGAGATTGGAGCGCATTGCCAATCACGTAGTGGCGCGTAGTCTTTCTCGTCTCTTCTCGAGCCCGATGAGACGAAAGACGAGACGACGATGAGCTAAGAAATTTCTCGGGCGTTTGAACACGTAAGACACACACACACACACAAACATCTGTATTACAGCGACTCGACGATGTCCGCCCGAGTTGCCAGACGATCAAGGAAGCGAATAAATTATACGATAATAATGGAAGAAATTTAAAAAAAAAAGAAAATAAAAATAGAAGGGTAACATTAATAATTGCGTCATCGCGAGAATTCTGCCGGAGGGTAAAACTATAAATTCGACGCTTTGTAACAACAAAGACGAGAGGAAGAAACGAAATTGTACGAATCTTCAAGAAAAACGATCACACTTTATTATTTTCTTTCGAATATTTATTTAATTAATGAATTAGTTAATTATGTAAAAAACAAAAATACAAACACATGTATATAATAATCACAGGTTAACGGTGCTCCACGTTAAGTATATCAATACAAATATATATATATATATATATATATATATATTTATAAAAATATATTGATTGTTATTCGTCGATCGCGTTTAAATCTAAATTTACAATTTTTAGTCCGTCGAAACGCTGCGTCGTCGAGGATTTTTTCCGCGTTTGTCGATTGATCGTAATTTTGTATGGGGCGAAAGGGGGAGGGGGGTTGAGAGGATCGAGGGATTGTTCGAAGCAATACTGTTTTTTTTTCTCATTTTGTTATCGTAGAATTTTTAAAATCTGCGATAAGGAGTGTTTTGATTGTAAGTTGGTCTGTTGTATTGGGGTTGTTGGGGTTGTTGATAAGAGGGATCGGCGTCGCGAGTCTGAGGAAGAGTCGCGAGGGCACGCTGAATCGCGGCGGGAATTGGGGGTGGAGTCGGCAGATGTGCACCCTCCGCGTGGAAACCGGTCTCGTCCGCGTAATACTCGACCGTTATCGGCGTACCATCGGGCGCGGTGTAGGAGTAACGTCCCTGTACGATCTGTCGATTGAAAACAAATACAGATATTTAAAAGTTGGAAACAAAAATGTGAATTTTATAAACAATATTTAGAATTTCTTGTCTTTTTTTCTGGTTAATCGAAGAAAAATTGACCTCGGATTGTCCTTCGGGGGTGGATTTGGGTGATCCAGTCTCCGACGCTGATATTCCGTTGTCGGTCTCGTAACTCCAGTTGTAAGAGCCATCGGGCGAAGCGTCCTGCTGTTGACTACGAATCGCTATCACCGGACCGCTAGGACTGACGAGATAATTTAATTCGTTTATTAATTTTTATACAACTTTTTTTTTTTATTAATTAAAATCGACGTACGAAATTTGGAAAACTCACTTGTACTGAGGCTGAGGATTGTACTGCGGCTGCGGTGCCGGCTGATACTGAGGTCTCGGTGTCGGTGAATACGGTCTAGGATTCGGGAATCCGCGGAAATTGCCGAATTGCGCGTACGCACAGCCGATCAAGGCAAGAGTTACGATCTGCGGAAAAAGAACAATTTACCATCGTTATTTATAAAGCGTATGTTCTTTTTTTCTTAATTTTCCGCACCAATTAAACAAAATTCCAATATTCGTGCAACAACGATGATTAAAAGAGTAAAAGAGAAATTGTTAATTATCAACGAGGTAACGAGAACTCGTACGAACGATATGAAAATCGATCGTAATAACGAAAAATCAATATTCTCGTTGCGTAATATCGCGTATATCCACAATGCACCACATTTTTTAAATTTGTTTCATTTTTTTTTGCTTTTTTTTTTTACCAAAACGAGAACACTCACTATGAACTTCATGGTACGTCGATGCGATGATAAGAGCTGATTAAACAACAAAAAGTTGATTTCGTTTGTATAGTTGGTAATTAGGAATTTTGCTTCGACCGAGAACGAGCGAACGAGGAGAAAATTGTGTCTGGATTGAGAGGACTGCTTTTGGTCAGATCGTATCTGCATCTCGAAGAAGAACGGTCCCGGCATTTATACGAAAAACTCGGGATCCTCCCGCCCTCGCCTCCTCCCTGTTTCATCTCTCTCCCTTTCCATTCTCTCGTTTTGTGCCCGCATCACGTTTACTCGTGTGAGTGTACCTCGGTTGCGATTGTGTCGCGGTCGCTTTGCTCATCTCACGGATTTTCCATCTCGCTCGGGTCTCCTCGTTCCTCGCGATCTCTTGCATCAATGAGCCGAGAAACTATCCGGGACGTGCGAGCGCCACTCTGTCTGTCGGTGTGTCTGTGCTCACGTTCGGTTTCGTGTAAATGTGTTGGATGACTTTGCGAGCACGAGAGGAGGCTGGCACTTATACCCCTCCTCCCCCTTCCCCCGGTTCTCGTACAGGTATGTGTAATGGCAGGTCAAAAGGTAGAGTAATTGGCCGACCCGAGTTCTCACGAGAAGGACACAGTCATTGGCAGGGTATTCTCTCGTTGCATCGAGATGATCGAAGATCCGTTCGTTCTTACGGCGGCCAATGACTGTGACACTCGTGGGATGAATCATCATCGCGCTAAGGTCACAGTCATTGGACAGGCTGGATCTCTTTTCTTTCAAAACATATCAAAGTCCTTGTCGCTCGCACGGTGGGTAATGACTGTACCGAGTCCATAACCACTGTGCCAATAACTGTAACCTCCGTACGTGAGACGAGTACCGCGATTCTTCGCGAGAGGACGAAACCACTCGCAGCTCGCTAATACCTCGTCACTCAACGTTCGAAGTTGTCTAACGTATGCGATAATATAGCTAGGAACGATGTTGGATCGTTCGTACGGTGGCCAATGACTGTATCATCCGCCGGATGAATCATCCTCGAGCTAACGTCACAGTCATTGGCCAGGCTGAATCTCTCTTCTTTCAAAACACATCAAAGTCCTTGTCGCTCGCACGCTGGCCAATTACTGTATCGAACCCTTAACCACCGTGCCATTAACTGTGACCTTCGCACGTGAGACGAGTCTCGCGATTCTTCGCGAGAGGACGAAACGACTCGCATCTCGCTAATACCTCGTCACTCGACGTTCGAGGGTGTTTAACGTATGCAATAATATCGCTAGGAACTATGTCAGATGCGTCGTGCGGTCTCGAAACAGCGAGAGAGAATGAATGACACACGGATTCTCGAATTGACGTTTACAAATATCTATAGGTATATGTGGAAAATGTGACGTACACTGGCTTCGGCTAAGGAGAAATATTAGTCCAGATTGAGTAGGTGGTCATACCGACGTTGCCTTACGACTAAAATGTCACGAGTTTCGGCGATGAAATAATACACACTGCACCTTGCTTTTCGATTTTTTTATTTTCGTTTTTTCTTCTTCTCTCTTACTTTCTCCCTCTTTCGCTCGCTCTCGCTCTTTGGAATAATCATTATTGCTACGGTCATCATATATTAGCTACTCGATCTCCGGCGGTACGAAGAATACACAATGTTGCGGATGTTGCACTCGCGCATGTTGCACCGCACACTTTTGTTTCGTCATTCTGATCCAGAGGGTATATTTTACATCGATTGTTCCTTTTGATATTCGATGTCGCTCCGTTGGCTACGTTACAGTCGCGAATCGAGACAATAAAAGAAACAGGAAAAGAAATGAATTTTATCGGGTGTAAATAAATGTTTGAGATAATATTTCGTATACGAGATTGCGATCTCGAAGATCGTTTAAGATTTATAATTCGAGGCTAATTTATGCTGATAAATTAAATAATTTCATCGGGCTAAAAAATATCACTGTCGTTGGAAGGAAAGAAAAATATATTGGCGATTATCGAAATATGTTCGATGTCGAGAAATTAATCGAAATCAATTAAAATTTCATTTCGACCTTTTTTTTTCAACGTTTAATGCATTTCGTGATTTATTCGGCGAACGTTGTGTCTTTGTCCTCGCTGATTCGGTAGTCGAAAAGTACTGGCGGTCTTCCGAGTTTGTTGTCCATCACGAGAGAGAAAACAAGAATGAGAGAGAGAGAGAGAGAGAGAGACGTGATGTTCTCGACTCATTAGTATTCCAGGTATGAAACACGAGCTTGGTAAATTTATGATTTTGCTCTGACCGCGATGAATGAGTTTTTTTTAAATTTATTTATATACATATACATATATAGCAGTAGTCAAGGATACGAAGGAAGATACCGATCGAGTCGGGAAACCTTTTAACAAAAATCATCAAAAGGTGAGATACGACGTGCAATCCCGTCGATCAAAAAATAATCGTCGCAAAAAAACAGAATCTTGAATATATTAATATATTCGAATACTCCCGGTACTCGCGACGAATACGTAGAAAAAGTTGACTTCCGTTTGTGCAATATCGAAAAGCGCGCGCGAGGACGAGACAGGCTCGTCATGCGATACAGCCAATCGATCGAGCGGACGTTTGATCGAGCGATTCTCAATGGATCTCAATTAATCCGACGTTGTGAAAGAGAAAAAAAAAATTTTTAAAAACACATACACAGTGAGAGATAGAGAGAAGACGAGGCGTATAATTACACCATTTAAGCTGATTTTCAAGGGTAATAAACACGTGTATGCGTGTTAAAACAAAATTCTCGCTCACAATCATGCAAATCGTGTTTCTCTTACGTTGCACGAACGGAATACTTATCTATACGTCGTTAATTATTACGAACGAGAGGAATATCGCGAGAGCGAGAATAGAGAAGAAGGATTTCTACGTTCTATCCTTGGTTACAAAAAGAAATAATAACAGAAGGAAAAAAGATAAAAAAAGAAAAGAAACGAACGAGAAAAAAATTTATATTGATTCATCGAGCCTATTGCCAAATCTCTCGTAAAAAAAAATTCGCGCGCTCCACAAGTTCGCCCTATTATATTCTCGTCTCTTTCATTTCTCTTTTTTCGTTCTTCGACATCCGTAAATCACCGAGCGTTCACAATTATCATCCCGCTCGCGACTCAGTCCGTAACGAAAGTTGCAAAAAATCTTCGGGGAACATCGATGCTCGATCGAGTGAGTCAATATAAAAGGAGAGAGAAAAAAAGGAAGAGAAGAAAAGAAATTATAAAATCATCTAATATAATTTTATAATTTTTCTTTATCCTTTATTCTCTCTCTTTCTATTATTATTATTATTATTTATTTTATATTATATTAGTATCATTATCATAATAATTACAATATAAACAAATATGAATATATTATAATTATTATGATTATAATAATTATATTATAATATATATCATAATTATATTATAATAATTATAATATAAAAAGAATATTATATTATAATCATAATAATTATAATATATTCATATTTAATATAATCATAATTATTATGATTATAATAATTATAATATAAAAAGAATAATAATATAATAAAAATAAATTATAATATTATCTTATATCATTTTATATAATTTATATGATTTTTAAATAATATAATAACTTATTTTATATTATTATTATTTTATTTATATTACAAATTATATTATAATTATAATATTATATTATAATTGTTATAATTATATTAAATTATAATAATATAATAATATATATTATAATTATAATAATATATATTATAAGTAATGATATATATATTATATATATATTTTTTGTTTTGTTATATTTATTATTATTATTATTTATATATTTATATATAATATGAAAATATAAATAATAAATATAACAAAAATATAAAAATTTATTATTTATATAAATTATTTAAATTTATTATTTATATTTTGATATATAATATAGTAAAAAATTTATTATTTATATATTTATATATAATATGAAAATATAAATAAATAATAAAAATAATAAATATAACAAAAATATAAAAAATTAATTGTTATAAATATATATACATATATATTTACAACAAAGCGAAGGAAGAGGAGTCGAAGTACAAAATTGTTCGCAGGTGTAACGCGATCGTTAAACAGCAGCAGGGTCAGCCTCGTGTCGTTTCTCTTCTAGGCCTCGTTAAAAAATAATAAACTTGATAGAACGTTGCGGCAACCTGGACACGCTCGATAGAAGAGGTAACCGCGTATTCGTAATACATATTACACGTTTATATATGTAACGTGTTTTTACACGTCGATTCAAACTACGTGTATATCGCGTAACGCGAAGACTCGCCTCGTTCGTTCGTTACGTCACATCGAGAGGGTCACCGGAGGGAGTAAACCCTGGCGGTACATCTGACATTTTATAATCGGTTACTTTAATAAACTCATATCTACACTTGCATACGTATATAAATAAATGAATATTGGTATGTAACACTCGTGTAGTGGATTTACATTCATTTTCTCTCGAATCTCACCGAGTCATCGTTAAACATTCTCCTAAATCACAATTCGTTGTTTCATCGTTAAATTACAAATTGAAACGTTAAGTTCAATTAATATTTTATCCCTCGTGCATGATTCATGATAATTTACTTAATTCCCGTTGTAATAAAAGAAAAAAAAAAGCAAACAAAATCGAATAAAAATAATTCATCGCGTTAACGCGAGTTTTCTCGAAGATTTTCACTTTACGCGACGCGTCTTTCTTTTTCGTAGAAATCATTATGCGTAAATAAATGATTGGATAATTTGCCGTTTTCTTGTAACGAAGTTACGACTCGATTCGCAATTCAGTCGACGCCGATCTAAGTCGAGTTACGTGGCGGTGAGCTTCTCCTTGGCTCTTGGCACGATGAAGAACACAGTCATCTTTCTTTCTCGTAGAGCGACGAGATTTAAAAAAAAAACCAAGTGTATGCCTAAGCTCCGGTACGGGGATGACGAGGCGTCCTGACCGGCCTGTCTGACTCAAACCCGGCGTTCCTCTTGCCGTTACGACTAATAAAATCGCGAAGAAAGGTCAGACATCGAGAGTTTAATAAGTGACTCTCCGTGTTGTTCGATTTATCGCGAGGGAGCAAAAATGTCGCGGTTGCTCCAGGACGAGGAGGGAAGGGGAGGGGGTGGGGGGTGAGCGCATCCTCGTCTCTCGATCTGGAACTCCCTCCTCTCTTAATCGCCTCGGGCACCGCTTGTGTCGTTAAATTTACGATCGATCGTTAATCCCATATGACAGAAAAAAAAAATCGTCGGTCCTTGACTCGCGCTTTCGCCCTAATTATCGAAAGTTTAACAAAAAAAAAAGAAAAGAAAATTGAAATCGATTCACTCTTCTCTCGATATTGAGAATTTTCTATTTTTCAATTAGTTTCGATCGATCGTGACAAATCGTTTTTCGATCGCGTGAAAATAAAATGTAACCAATTGGTGATACGTAATTTTTTGTTTTCCTCCGTCGGTAAATCCGCAAAACGTTGTAGACATTGGTAAAAATAAGAAGATCGTAAATTGTAGGAAATTATCGAGATTCCGTGCGAAAATCCAGGCCGCGCGTAAAATTAAGTTCGATGATCTTGCGAAGCGTTCGATAATTCTGGTGTCGACCAGAGGACAGAGATCATCGCGAGTTCGTGAACGTCGGGTTTATTTTTTTTTTGCGTTGCTTTTTTTTTCTCTTAAATTGTTGTACGACCGTATTAGTGCTCGTATCGCTTCTGCCTTACGGCCGGTTTTATACCTGTGCAATATCGTCGCTGTGGTTCAAGCACGTCGAACGACTCGCGTGCGTGCCGCGAAACACCGCGGTGGTTCGCTCGACTCACGTGAACCGTCAATTATCTCATCGATGCAACGTATACAACGATTTACCTGTGTGCCTAAACGTTCGATTTCTTTTTTTTTCTGTTTCTTTTTTATTGCGTTTACATTTCGAGTTGTTAGCGAGAGAGTCGGAACGATGCGTTACTTGAACAAATTTTCAATCGCGAATCGATTAATGAAGAAATTCGTCAAAATTAATTATCGTTAATTATAAATTGTCGATGCGGGAAAAAACGATGAATATTTCAATAAAAGGAAAAAGAAACAAACAAGTTAAAAAAACGATTTAACTAAGCGCTTAAACGTTCAAATTTTTATTTTTTATTACGTTTATATTTCGAGTAATTAGCGAGAGAGTCGGAACGACGCGTTACTTGAACAAATTTTCAATCGCGAATCGATTAATGAAGAAATTCGTCAAAATTAATTATTGTTAATTATAAATTGTCGATGCGTGAAAAAACGACGAATATTTCAATAAAAGCAAAAAGAAACAAACAAGTTAAAAAAACGATTTACCTAAGCGCTTAAACGTTCAATTTTTTCTTTTTCTTTTTTATTACGTTTACATTTTTAGTAATTAGCGAGAGAGTCGGAACGACGCGTTTTTTGAACAAATTTTCAATGGCGAATCGATTAATGAAGAAATTCGTCAAAATTAATTATCGTTAAGTATAAATCGTCGATGTGGAAAAAAACAACGAATATTAAAATAAAAGAAAAAAACGATTTATCTAAGCGACTAAACGTTCAATTTTTTATTTAAGTTTTTTATTACGTTTATATTTTTAATAATTAGCGAAAGAGTTGGAACGACGCGTTTCTCGAACGAATTTTCAATCGCGAATCGATTAATGAAAAAATTCATCAAACTTAATTATCCTTAATTACAAATCGTCGATGTGGGAACAAACAACGAATATTAAAATAAAACAAAAAAAAACAATTTATCTAAGCGCCTAAACGTTCAATTTTGTATTTAAGTTTTTTATTACGTTGACATTTTTAGTAATTAGCGAGAGAGTCAAAACGACGCATTTCTCGAACAAATTTTCAATCGCGAATCGATTAATGAAAAAATTCATCAAACTTCATTATCCTTAATTACAAATCGTCGATGAGGAAAAAATCGACGAATATAAAAACAAAAAAAAACAACTAATAAAAAGAAGTTCGCGTGGTCGAAAAATACGCCTTGACCAAAATGTCTCTCGTCCGTAACCGTTAAGAGCGTTATAAAAGAGAAGCACACACCGGTGCGTGTCTCTTTTCTCTCGTAGCGGTCAACAGACTCTCTCACCGATTGTATGCAAAATATATATTATTTCGTGAACACCGCCCCTCCGACGTCTTTAAAAAAAAAAAAAAACGAAAAGAAAAACAAGAAAAAAAAGAACAAAAAAAAACGAATAAGAAGAAAAAACAAAAGCCCGTAGGAATGATACACGCGTTCTTTTCGTGTATTTATCGCGAGATCTAGCGCCTCTCGTGTCTCGCAATAAAATCATCGAAATGGAAAGTGCAAGTGGAGCCCTCTCTCGTGGCGAATACAGAAGCGAGAACGTGATCGTGTTGACCCTGCGAGAGGAAGAGGTCCAGAGGGGAGGAGCGGGAAATTTTACGCATGACCCACTGTCGTTGATTCGACGTTCTTTTCTTCTTTTTCTTCATCCTCAATGTGATCCCGTCTGTATGCGTGTGTATTTTTTTCTCCTTCCTTTCTTTTCTTTCTTTCCTTCTTTCTCTCCCTTTGTGCAAGCTACTTACAATCGGCTATTAATTGTCAAACGTTTCGATTGTCCGATATTCGTGATGCGCATCAATAATGAAACGCTCGTGAGAACTATTCTCCGAGTCATCCTCATTGTGTTTTATACGTATATATACGTATAAAACTTAACTTATATATATTTGTATTAGATACCGTAATTCCTTAGCTATATATATATATATATATATATATATATATATATATATATATATATATATATATATATAAGCTATATATATAAGGAATATATATAAGCTATATATATATATATAAGGAATATATATAGCTAGGGAATTACGGTATCTAATACAAATGCCAAATACCCATAGCGACCATTGTGTGTGCTTATAAATGATTATTATCTCATAGATTTCGTCTCTCGCTCTCTCTCTCTCTCTCTCTCTCTCACCCTCGACTCGTCTGCCCATGTGGAACACCCATACCGAGTTTCTGTACCTCAGGCTATCATAACAATAACTCACCGAGATCGGCCAGTTGTTTCATTCGTACATCCTCGTTTGTCAAAATGATTAATACAGGTAGAAACTTACGTACGAAAAATTTCAGATTATACGTCAAAAGCGATCGCCAAACTTCGACCTTCCTTAGTTACGAAGGATATTAAAATATCGGCAAGATTTTTCATTCTCCTTCGCTCATCGGCTTCGATCTATTCAAATTTTATATCCCTTTTGAAAAAAAAAAACGAAGCCGCATGTATAAAATTCTAACCGATTCTAATCAATTTAACAAATTTTGATTATACTTCTTTTAATTATTGTTGTCGGATGTTTCAAAAAATGGAGAAAAAAATCGATATCGAAGCAACTCGACGATCCTCTCGTATCGATGGGAGGGCCACGCGTGTTATCTCTTCCGTACGAGAGCCAAATCGAGAATTCTCGCTCACGGCAAGACCGAAGATGAGCCTCGTTTTTCGGTGACGCAACGAGAACCCGTATGTCGTACAACGCGAAACAACTTATGATTTGCTTTCACCGACGAGACTCACCTTTACCGTGATATTACGATTACCATTAACATTCATCCCACTGGCATTTCGAGCGTTTTCTACCTAAAATTTTCGTGCCAGCTTCTGGGATTATTCGCACGCGCTCGTCCCTTCTTCTTATTATCCGCGATTCAGCGCCCGACGTGTGCCCACTCTCACGTGTCATAATATATTATTAGATAACGCGTTCGCGTATCGATATATAATCACTGGATTGTAATTAGAGTCCGATACCTCGTACCGGTGTGAATAAATTATATGTACCAGCGAGATAATTGCCGTATATTCTTATCGCCAACATGACCGAGATTCCTTCGTTATAAAGTATCGACGTATGAAAACTCGCTATTCGCGATTAATTTCACCATCTTGGTACACACACGATCAGACACAGCAGGCCCATTAAACGTCGATTTAATAATCCTTGGCTGGGAATGTTTCACACGTTCGTTGTTTGCTCAAAGAGCAAATGCTTAATTGAAAAAGACAGGCGTAGGAAAAAGAAACGAAATCAACAACAGTGGGTTTGGATCGTTCATTAATTTATTATCGTCACACGTATGATATATATATATATATAGTAAGTAAATAAAATTATATGTAAAAATAGAAATTTACGAATCGAAGCAACGATTACATCAATCGTGACGCACTTGGTAGTTCGTATTAGAGGGAAAAGCGAAGGGGGAAAAAAAAATACGAAAATTTATTTGAAAAACGTCGCGCGCGCGTTTTATAATCCCTCTTTTTATTTTGTTTTGCTCTTTTCGAAAATTCATACAACATAATTCCGATACATCTTCGCACCTGTCTAACATCGCGCGCCGATGTAATTTTACGAAAGTAGGCGGCGCGCGCCTTTATGGAAACGAAAAAAAAAAAAAGAAAACGAGTAAGATAAAAAAATTCCATGCGCTGGCGGATGGGAGAGAGAGAGAGATAGAGAGAGGGATAGGATGTACCGCGTGGGAATCTTTGAAATATGATGCAAAGCTCGCGATGCTCGAAGGGAGAGGTTGAGTTTAACATACGCGATGACATTACAGAGAAAGATGGAAGAGAGAAACACGAAAAAAAACATATAAAGTACAATTAATTTACGATTATTACAAAAAAAATCGCGCCAACGCGAAGTAAATGAAAGAAGCTATTTAAAAATATTATTATTATTATTATTATATTAAAGATAAAAGAAAACTGCGTTAAATCTAGAATTCGGTGGAACTGGCACTATATATATTTATATATTAATACCAAAAAGTGGATAATCGTGGTCCTGCGTTTCGTCCGCCCGATCGAAACTCGAAATTTGTTTTTTCTCTATTTTTGTTTGTTTCTGTCTCATTCGTTTTAGCGAGAAGTTCTTTTTTTTTTTTTTTTTTGAATTCTTTCTTTCGTCCTATCGCTCGCGCCATCTTTCGTCGGGCCCGCACAGTCAGTCAGTCCGGTTGGTGGGTCAAGTCCGCGCCGGGGATATGCGTTTATTGTTGGCTGTTGTTCTCGTTGTTGGTATTTCTTTTTTTGTTCTCTTTCCTTTCGTTCGCCTTATCTAATACCTCCTGTAAGGCTGACCCGACTGATCCTCCTCAGGATGAGCGGCGTTGTAGGCCAAGGCTCGCTGTATCGCGGCTGGAATTGGCGGTGGCGTCGGGAGATGTGCACCGGCGGCCAGATAGCCGTTCTCGTCCGCGGTATAAGTCACGTGTATTGGCGTACCGTCAGGTGCGGTATAGCTGTATTGGCCCCTCACGACTTCCGCCTGTCCGAGACCGCCGAGATTCTTCGGCGAGCCCTGCTCCGCCACGGATATCCCATTCTCCGTGTCGTAACTGCGGCAATAATTATACGTCGTTAGTCATCGGCGATCGTCCGACATATTTCAGTTATTTATGTACGAAAACTTGCATTACTTATGAGACCTCGTTTTAACTTTTTTTTTTATAAGTTAGACCTTTTTTTTTGTACATTATTTATGTAATTATTGTATTTTAGAATTTTAAGTGGTGGGGGTGGGAAATTCATTTTTTGGGGGGAAAGATATTGGTGTTTTTTTTTTTTAATAAAATTTTATCAAAAATAACGGTGATTGCGTGATCGTTTTGTAACTGTCGATTGAATTTTGTTCACGAGATGAGGACAGGACAGTTTTTATCATTGGTGTTCTAACGTCAATTTTCGGTGAAAGTTAAATTTTCCAGACGACGAGGCAATCTACTTTATGTTAGAGATCCACTCGATTTTATCAAAGAGCGTTTTTAAAAATGAAAACAACGATAACAACGTTCGTATGGAATATCGTTATAGAACTATTTTACAACTAGTCGTAAAAATAGCTCGTCATCGTCGCTCCACTTGACATTATGCATTCGAGAGCAGCTCGTATTTAAAAAAAAAAAAACAGAAGAAGAAAAAGCATAAAGAACACCCAGCAACGGTTCGTGAATAGCAAAACGCTCAGCCTTCTCAACTACATAATGAGAAGTTGAGAAGTTGAGAAGAAGGAAAAAGAGCGAACGCAGAGAAAAAAAAAACATTCTATCCCAGCAATATTCGTATCTCTCCGTTTACCGTATGAATTATCGGGCTTCGAGCAAAAATGACGAGTTCACGTTGACAGGCTATCATTAATCGTTTGGACGGAGAGAGAGGACGAGCAATATAGCAAAAAATTCAAATGCACTTGTCACTTAGGCTCCTCGAAGGTGCCGGGAGCGTATTCGTTATTCAATTATTTTTCGCGTATTATATGCTCATTGTCGTGCGTATAATATATACATATATATATTTATACATATAATTACATATATAATATTATTTTATTTATATATATTATATTATAGTATATGAATATTATATTATATTATTATAATATACTATTATTATTATTATTATTATTATTATATTATAACACGACATAGAATAATATATATATATTATCATAATAATAATATATCAATTATTATATTATAATATATTATAATATATCATATTATATTATATTATATTATCATAATAATAATATATCAATTATTATATTATAATATATTATAATATATCATATTATATTATATTATATTATATTATATTATATTATATTATATTATATTATATTATATTATATTATATTATATTATATTATATTATATTATATTATATTATCATAATAATAATATATTAATTATTATATTATAATATATTATAATATATCATATTATATTATATTATAATATATTATATTATACTATATTATGTTATATTATATTATAATATATTATATTATCATAATAATAATATCTTAATTATTATATTATAATATATTATAATATATTATATTATATTATATTATATTATAATATATTATAATATATCATATTATATTATATTATATTATATTATATTATATTATATTATATTATATTATATTATATTATATTATTATAATATTATTGAATTATAATAATATATAATTATATAATATATTACATATATGTATTATATATATATATGGGTGTGTGTATATATGCATAAGAATGGATATAGCGCGTTATATATATATAGATAGATGGGTCAATTGTAATCGTCGAATTGCGCAATGACTATTGCCGGGAGAGTTATGGCGATATTACGAGCTCGGTGGCTCGAAGCATACAAACGCGAGCGCGCACGCGCACGCGCGATTAACATCAAAGCTAATTATCCACGTTCGTTGTTAAACACGATACGCGCGACTTCGTGAGCTACGACGACGATAGAATTTTATACGACCAGCTGCTACACGACATACGCGACTTGCACCGAACGAAATGAACATAATGGGCAGAAGCTCGGGAAAATTTACAACTTAACGTTTGTCTCCATTTATCTATACATATATATTTATATATTTATGTATATATAGGTATATATGTATATGTATACGCGTTTGAATTATTCACTTTTCCTCGTGTATTTGTCGTTTTTTTTTTCAATTCGAATCCATTCAAGAAATCTCAGCTCAACGACGAGAATTACAAGAGAGAGAAAAAGAGAAAAGGAGAGTCGATCGGGAAAATAATGTCTGCGACGATCGCGTGTTCCTCTCCGCTCTTAGCGATAGCTCAATAAATCATTTACACCGCAGGTACGTGTCGTACGATCGTTCACGCGTCGTTTGTCAGCTCGTTCGTCGCTTCGTCATTAATCACGTGAGAAAGTTTAATCGCGTATGCATAAAGTAACTATTTTCTTTTTACGTACGAGCGTATAATCGTGGACGAGGCGATACTTTGCGTTTAATTAATTGGTAATTAATTAATAAATGTATTAAGGGAAATGAAAAAAAAAAATACCTGTAAGCGTAAGATCCATCGGGCGAAGCGTCCTGGGTCTGACGTAGAATCGCGATGTGTCTACCGTAGTATTCGGGATTGTACTGAGGGTTGAACTTGTTGAATTGAGCGTGAGCTAACGTCACGAGTCCCAAAACAGCGATCTGCGATACGCACGTAAAATTCACCGATTTGTAATATTATTAATTAATTTTTTATATGAAAAATCATTTGAAATTTGATATGAGAAAGGTTTGAAAAATTTATACGAATGAATTTAATTGAAATTACTTCGTAAAAGATCGTTAATTAATTGATTCGATATCGATCGATAAATGTCGATTGGATTAATTATTTCTGGAAATTGAATCGATTGAATAAGGAAAATTTGGGCAATTTATTGGAGAGAAAATTGATGAATAATGAGAAAAATTATTTCTGGCGCACTTGAACCCTCCGGTTATAAAATTTTCGTGACACGAGGCAAATACACTCACGATGATCTTCATGATTGGCTCTTCGTTGATTGATTATAATTATCGACCGTGCGAATCTTCGTCTGAGCGAATAATCGAGGAAAACTGAAGATTGTTAACGAAGCACGCGAGTGATACGATTGAGAGTGACGAGTATTGTATTGCCCAGAGGATGGACCCTGTGCGAATTTATAGTGGACCGAGAGAGCTCGGTTGAGTTCCTTCTTAGAGGGACAAACGGAGAGGCGTCGCCGAAGAGGGAAGGGGACCATCCCTCCCAGAAGTTAATAAAGGAGGATAGACTTCTTGCTGGAAGGATGTACTAAACCTCCATAAACATATATATATATAAATTTACACGACTGTGTATGCAAGTGTATTACATACTCTCGTACGTAATCAAAAGTGGGGTACACACTGTAACGAGGCGGAGCGCCAGATCTCGTGCTCGTACCTGACGAAAGGTGGTAGGGAGTCTAAACGACACGGTAATTGGCTGAATGAGTAGAACGAAAAAAAAAATCAATCATTTGCACACTCGTCTCGATTTGTTTTTATCGAACGAGTCAATTAATGGATTAAAATATTATTGAAACTTTACATTTGTTTAATTTATTCTTAACTTTTAATCGAATGAATTTTGAGTTATTTTGACGTTTTTTAAAAATTGAGGGACGTTCGATGACCTACAAAGCACCTGTAAAGGTGAGAATCTGTAACTGTAGGTATGTAATCTCGTCTCGACTTTTCTTTTCTTAGAGAACGAGTTAATTGGCGGATTAAAATATTATTGAAACTGTAGGTTTGTTTAATTTATTGGTCAGTTTTGATTTAATGAATTTTGAGTTAGGTTGAAGTTTTTAAAAATTGAGGGACGTTCGATGACCTACAAATAACCCGGAAAGTTAAAAATCTTTAACTGCAGGTAGGATAAAATATGCTCCACAATTCTTGCTATGCATTCGCGAGGCGAATCCACAGACCGGTCATTAAAATCGAGCTAACGTCCCAACCCAACTAAAAGGTTTTCTCGTGAGAGAGAGACAGTGGGCTAGAGAGAGAAAGAGAGAGAAAGACAAAGATACATAGATGGAGAGAGAGAGAAAGAGAGAGAGAGAGAGAGAGAGAGAGAGAGAGAGCGATAGAGAAGAATCGCTCGAGCCGATCGCACGAGAGGATCCGACACGGATGATCGCAGGGCGTACTCCTTTCACCGCTTCCAACGAGTGAGATCCATATAGCACGCCGACAGATGAACTTTTCTCCCTATATTTTCTCCACCAGCTGCCCTGATGATCCTTGCGACATAGTCCTGGGCATAACAGAAGGAGGCTAAATAAATTCGATCTCCGAGTTCGCCGCGATCCAATGATATCGTTCGATCAACGAAGACGGATCAAACGATGTTTATGAACGAACAATATTTTATGAAAGAAATGTAAATGTAAAAATTTAAAAATTCAAATTACTTTTTTTTTGTTCTAAAGCATGAAAGTCATTGGAATTTCCTTTTCCAGAGGTGGTCGATTCGGGTAAGATGGAATCGGGGAGGATATTGTTGGCGAGTTTTTAGAACCATATTTATGAACGAACAATATTTTACAAAAATATTCAAATATAAAAATTCAAAAATTCAAATTACTTTTTCTTTGTTCTAAAGCATGAAACTCATTGGAATTTCCTCTCGCAGAGGTGGTCGATTCAGGTAAGATGAAATCAGGGAGGATATTGTTGGCGAGTTTTTAGAACCATATTTATGAACGAACAATATTTTACAAAAAAATTCAAATATAAAAATTCAAAAATTCAAATTACTTTTTCTTTGTTCTAAAGCATGAAACTGATTAGAATTTCCTTTCGCAGAGGTGGTCGATGCAGGTACATGGGAAATTGTTACGAAGAAGCTGAAATCGGGAAGGATATTGTTAACGAGTTATAGAAATTATCAGTATAATATTTATGAATGAACAATATTTTACAAAAAAATTTGTAAACTCAAATTACTTAATTTTTTGTCCTACGACATGAAACTCATTGGAATTTCCTTTCGCAGAGGTGGTCGATGCAGGTACATGGGAAATTGTTACGAAGAAGCTGAAATCGGGAAGGATATTGTTGGCGAGTCATAGAAAATTTTAGCATGACATTTATGAATAAACAATATTTTACAGACAAAAATTTTAGCTGAAATAACTTAATTTTTTGTCCTACGACATGAAACTCATTGGAATTTCCTTTCGCAGAGGTGGTCGATGCAGGTACATGGGAAATTGTTACGAAGAAACTGAAATCAGGGAGGATATTGTTGGCGAGTTATAGAAGTTGTATAATAATTTGTCGTCACACTGGTGTTTGCAAAACGGGATAATCAATACGTTGATTTATCGCCTAGACACGAGTTATGCCGTGTGTGGGCTAAATATTATAAACGTACGTGTAAATGTGTATGAGAGACAAACCACGAAGGAAGACTATTCAGTCCTATTTTATAACACAGTAGTGGAATGAGAAAGAGATAGAGAAAGAGAGAGAGAGAGAGAGAGAGAGAGAGAAAGACAAAGAGAGGGGGTCTCGATCTATCGGACTATCTCTGTCTCTTAATGAAGTCGAGATGCGCGCCCGAGATAAAGAACGTTCGCGGGGCCATTGTGTTCTCCACGATACGAGGAAAAAAAAAACTAAAAAAGAAAAAACAATTCCGAGACACAAGGTCTGCTCTCAGGGAAGTTTATTACTGACGATCATTCGATATCAGACTTCCCCCACCGTCCACCCTCGCAGCACTCCTCGCCTCTCTCTCGCTTCCTGTGCCACCTTTTATACACGTGTATCAATCCTTCGACTCTTTCTCCTCGCTCAACCGCCCGAGAATATATAAATTCTACAAAACCTGTGGAAATCCGAACAATTCAAAGTTGCGAGAGCCCTTCTGTGAAATAAAAGTCTCTCTCTCTCTCTCGCGATTAGTAAATTCCTAGATGTCAAATTCCTAACGGATCGAATCGACTATAAAACACAATTGTTTTTTTTTTCAATTAAAAAAAAAATCCAATTTATAGAAAAAATCAAAATCTTTATGTCACGTTTGCATTTAGGAAAAAACGAATTATAACGTTCTTCATTTTGCCACAAAGCCAAACGAGAGATCAAAGTGCCCAATAAATCGATAGCGAAGTGCATTATTTATAATCGAGTACAAAGGTGCGATACGTCATGCGTTTAATACGAGAATGATATCGCTGGATGCTTAACAAAAGATCTCTCTGTCTTTCCATTGGATTGCGTGACATTAAAAAGTGTTCTACAACAGGACGATACGTGTGGCTCTTGTTGCATGTGGATGATAATAATGGTGTTGGCACTCTCGACTTGAGTATACCAAGAGAGAGAGAGAGAGAGAGAGAGAGAGAGAGAGAGAGAGAGAGAGAGAAAGAAAGAGAAAGAGAGATACCACATTTTTCAGTCTTCGGCACACCAAGGCGGGGTGCGATCGTGGTAAAAGCAACGAGGGAGGGCCTCTCCTCTTCTCTACGTGGCACAAGTCATCGCGAGAAGCAAAAGCAGCGAAGGTGTAACCTCCCAGTTATGTGCTGTTCGCTATTTCCCAAGAGACCTCAGTTGCTCGATGCTCCTTTTTCATAATATTCTTTCATCTCCCTCGTTCTGTAGATCTCAGCGTGCTATATTTATAACAGCCTCCCTCGGATCTTCATCGAATCATCCTCTCCCATAATTCTCAACAATCCGATCTCACAGTGGATCGATTAACGATCGATGATTTTTCTTTTTTTTTTTATTTATTTTGATATTTAGCAATAATATCTCCCAGCCGACACGTGCTTAGGCTCTTCTATTTGTTATATATATATACATACATAGCTGATCGAGGGTACCATTACTCGTGTCGATAGTCAATTATTTTTCTCTGATTTAGCCGCACGTGGTAGGTATAGAAAATATCCTGGAGAATCGACGATTCATTCGTACCTATCGAGTGTGTGCGAATAGAAAAAAAGCGTTGTGTTTTTTCTCATCTGCCGATCGAAGAAACACGGGGGGTCCGAGACGATTCCAATTATTTACCACCCTGATTTATCCTTCCGAGGATAACGTCGAATTATTTCATCGAACATGCTCTTTGAGCAAAATTCTTTTTCCTCCTATGTAAAAAAATATATATATATGTATGTGTATATGTGTGTGTGTGTGTGTGTGTGTGTGTGTATTTATAATGAACGGTAAGCGCCGGCTTATTGCCAATGCAACTCGATGCACTCGATGCATCTCCAATTTTATTGCTCCAAATGGCCCTCGGCGAGCGTGTAATCTCTTCGACCTGCCGTGAAATCATTGCCTCGTATTTATCGAACACGTAACTCGCCCGACAGTTCGTGACTCCCAACAGCGCAATTCCCCTCGGTATATATTTTCGAATTATTCTTTTCTTCTATTTTTTTTTTAATTTCGCATTTTCAAATATTGTCAATATTTTTTCAGACGACTTGAGTAAATCGATCGAGACAATAAATTTGTTCTTTTTAGATTTGATTTTGGGTTAGGTTCAGACCTAAACTTGAAGGATTTAGGTTTTTTGAGAAATCTATTATTTTATACGCCAGCGTAATTTTTAATCCTTCTATTTTTTTTTGTAATTTCGCATTCTCAAATATCGTCGATATTTTTTCAGACGACTTAAGTAATAGATCGAGACAATAAATTTGTTCTTTTTAGATTTGATTTTGAGTTAGGTTCAAACCTAAAGTTGAAGGATTTAGGTTTTTTGAGAAATCTATTATTTTATACGCCAACGTAATTTTTAATTCTTCTATTTTTTTTTGTAATTTCGCATTCTCAAATATTGTCGATATTTTTTCAAACGATTTAAGTAAATCGATCGAGACAATAAATTTGTTCTTTTTAGATTTAATTGTGGGTTAGGTTCAGACGTTAACTTGAAGGATTTAGGTTTTATGAGAAATTTATTATTTTATACGCCAACGTAATTTTTTAATATAGGTATCTTTATTAAACGAGACAATAAGCTTTTTCTTTTTAAGTAAAATTTTTAATATTATTTTTATCGTTTCTCGTCTATTTGGCTCATATGTTGTGTAGGTTTGTGTAATCTTCGTAATGTTTATATACCCTTCGAGTAGATACATGTATGCATAACGTATCGTCGTAATTGGCATGGTGATCCGGCGATTTGTAAATTCTTTGACCTATAGACATTCTGGATAAATTCAATATATGTGTAATATCGGTACTGCTCTGTTACACGCAAACGTGGATAAATGCACGTTCCAGCATCCGTGGGTGGCTTATCGTTGATATATATATATCGCATATGCAAAAGACGATTCACAGCAAATGCATCGCAATGCCGTTTATCATCGTAGCTGTTCGATCTCTCGTAGACATTTTCTCGCCGTACATAAACGATTTGCAATTGTTGTTTAGCTATAAGTGTTAAGTGACACGCGTAAGCCGCGAGGAATTCATAAATTCATTGTTTTACGTTACGAAACACTCTCGCGCAGCATCGTCTTACTCTCGTGCGAGAAACCTCGCCGGTCACCTGAGAGAGCGAAAGAGAGAGAGAGAGATAGAGGAGATATTATTAATCCTGTGGGTTGAATTCCACACGTGTTACGTTTTCCTGACACGGAAAAAAATGAGAACGAAAAAAATCTTTTTTTTTTCTATTTGGATAAATTTGAATTGCTTTTTTTATATTTTTGGTTTGGGGAGTTTTTGAGAGTTGAATTTTGGGGAAGTTGATTGATAAATTTTTGTCGCAAGATCATACTATCGTTACATTTTCCTGACTCGAGAAAACAAATTTTCTTCTATTTTGAAAAATTTGAATTTTTTAAAAAATATTTTTGATTTTGGGAATTTTTGAGAGGTGAATTTTGGGGAATTTGATTGATAAATTTTTATCGCAGGTTCTTAAAAAGTCAATGAACCACGTCGGATAATTGGAGAAAGTTTAATTTTCGGTTTAACAAATCTTTTATATTGTGGAAAATTTTTGATCATAGCTACATAACCAACGAACGTCTCGATCGGGGTCAAATGGAGTATCCGGGGTCAGACATAACACCCGTATTATCGGGTGTCTCATTTGACTTCGCGTAACCCCGAAATTAAAAAAATTTTTTGAATTTTTCTATCCGAAGTCACGGTAGCTACGAGTTCTTTTTATTGTACACAGGGATATAATTATATTCATCACTTTTCGTTTCCGTATTAGTTTCGTGCGCAGTTCGGTGCACACACACACACACACACACACACACACGTACATACATATAGCTGGGGGGAATGAAAGTCTCGCTATTGGAACAGAAGTCTCTTGCTCTCGCTAGATTTTTTTTCCTCGTAACGTTTATCTCGTAATTTTTATTTCTCTCTCATTATTATTTTCTAATAATTTTATTTGTTCGAGAAGAAAAAAAAAGAAATTCATCTATAATAATAAAATATTTCAATACTTCGTTCACGACCCAATTACAGTGATCGAATCCACGCTCGACATATTAAAGAAAAAGAGAGAGAAAGAGAGAGAGAGAGAAAAAGTGGAAGTCGTTCTCGCGACGCGAAATTCAATTAATGAATCCTCTCACTGAAAGCGAAGAAGAGTCTCTCGATCAATGGTGTATAAGCCGAGTTATGCAATATAACAGAATGCTTTCTCTCTCTCTCTTCCTACATATCCCTCGTTCGTTCCTTTATCTCTTTCCCCAAGAAAGTCTTCCAACTCATCTGCGCGAGAAAAAAAAAATGTCACCTCCTTTCGCCGAGAGAATTTCACGCGGCACGTCCCACACGAATGGCCAAAAATGCATGCGCACACATATATATATTGTATATTATATTATATTATGATATATTATATTATATATTATATTATATATTATATTATATATTATATTATATATTATATTATATATTATATTATATATTATATTATATATTATATTATGATATATTATATTATATTATATTATATTATATTATATTATATTATATTATATTATATTATATTATATAATATTATATTATATTATATTATATTATATTATATTATATTATATTATATTATATTATATTATATTATATTATATTATATTATATTATATTATATTATATTATATTATATTATATTATATTATATTATATTATATTATATTATATTATATTATATTATATTATATTATATTATATTATATTATATTATATTATATTATATTATATTATATTATATTATATTATATTATATTATATTATATTATATTATATTATATTATATTATATTATATTATATTATATTATATTATATTATATTATATTGTATTATAATATATTATATTATATTATTTTATAATATATTATATTATATTATTTTATAATATGTTATATTATATTATTTTATCATATATTATATCATATTATTATTATATATAACGAAAGAAAAGTGAAAGATTGCCAGAAGTAGTTCACTCGAATTAATGATCGGGAGACTCTCGAGAATATATATCTCGTTGTCTCTTCTCGAGTACCATGGACCATCTTCAACGTGTAAAGCCCCGGAACCTTTTTTCTCCGGACACGAAAAAATCGTCGCTGTAATGTAACGCGTTATCGAAATTTATGCGCGCGTGGCTTTACTCTCAATCGTTATTTTTTTATATACATATTTTTTTTGAAATAAAAGTAAAAAATCGCGACGAGGATAAAGGCACGCGCGCATATATTTCAATTATGCGTGTTGTGTGTATTCTTTTTTTATGATTTTTTTTTACTTCGTATCTCTTTATGTATAAATATACATAAAGAATCGACCAGCTGCTGGGTGCTCTCACGAGTACCTCGCGTGCTTCGACGATACTCGAGGCAATTAATTAAATTGATGTCAGAAACGCGAGGACCTCACAGAGAGATCGAGAGGAGCGATGGGGAGAGGAGACCGAGAGGTTGAGCGCAAAATCGGCAGAAAAGTTTTAAGTGCTCTCCACGTGTTATTCACATCTCTTGCCCCGAAGAATTTCATTACGATCAAACAAACCGCAAAATAATTCTTCCCGCGTTTCGACTCATCCGCTTTATAAGACTCGGAGATTATTTCGAAACGACAAAGTTATAATTCCAATGACGTTTTCACCATGAAGGAACACGAACGATACGTAAGCCAGGCACATCGTGCCCTTGCCCTCGTTATTTTCTCGCTGAAAACCATAAAACAAAATACCACACACACCCAAAAAAGAAAAGAAAAAAATTTAGTAATCGTGACGAGAATAACGAATAAAAAAAAGTCCAAATTTACTAAAAAAATAATTTCTTTTAATCGTCCGTAGAGAGCGTCGTCACTCGTGACGTTGCTTACAACATATTTTTTCCTTCTATCTTTAGTTTTCACAATTGTCTAAAATTTTGGCCTAAAATTTCGTTGCATTTTTACAACCGAAGCGAAAGTGTTTTTTTCTGCATTTTTTTAAATAACGATGCTCAAAAACGTTTGTTGTACGTTGGCTGTGCTGGCAGTGGCAGGGATTTTGCGTACTGCGAAACGTTCTCTTCGGGGTGTGCCGCGTTCCAGGCGAGCGAGCGACGGATCGCCTCGGGAATTGGTGGCGGGGTTGGAAGATGGGCGCCCTCTGGATGGAAACCGTAGTGATCGGCGCTGTAGCTCAAACTGATCGGAGTGCCATCTGGCGCGGTGTATTGGTACTGTCCTTGGCTGACGATCGGTCGTTCACCCTTGACGAGTTCCGGTCCGGGAACACCGGACTCTGCAGCGGCAATACCATTCTCCGTCTCGTAGCTGTAACTGTACGAACCGTCCGGTGCGATGTCCTGGGCTTGACGGAGAATCGCGATCGGTCGCTGATAATCAGCCTGATAGTGCTGGGCCGAAGCCACGGCGATAAGAGCCAACGATGCGATCTATCGAGAAAAATAAATCAATAAATCAATTTATTAATTGACGATTCTTTTCAAATTATAAATTCGGATAAAAATAGAAAAATTCTGATGTTAACAAGAGGAAGCAGCGGTCGTTATAAAATGTGTTTATATATATGTATAAATGGCTGACGTCATTGCTTTGCTGCGACGCAATCGCTGAAAATTCCATCGAGGCCGAGACGTTACAACTTATCTGTTTCTTTTCTTTTTTTTTCCTCTTCTTTGTTCTTTTTTTAAATTGAATGTTCTCTCGTGTTCACGTATTAGAGCGATTTGCATACGATTCGTTATAATTAATAGAGTGTCAAGCGGATCGGAGAACGATGAATTTTTAATAATTGTTTCGATTCGAGCGAGGGAAGACGTTGGTTCTTGGTAAACGCACGATTTCGTAATTTACTCGATATTAATCGAATGGAGATGTACAGGACGATTTTTTATTCGAATCCGAGATGATTATTTCTCATCGAACATATTATGCGTAATTTATATTAAAACGCTCCAGGGGAAGATACAACTTTTTAATTAAAAAGGAAGCTTGCCATTTCGTTAGTCTTGGCACGTCACGCGATAATAATCGCGCGGTTAATCCAGAAGCGAATCATCGAGGAGATCGAGCTCATTTAAATTTTTCCAAGCTCGTCAAGGACGAGGATGTGCGATTTATTTTTTAGTTAAGAAAGTTTCTTCCTCCATTCTGTATTTTATTATTATTATGTGAACTTGGCGGAGTCGAAAAAATTATGCGACTTTCGTGTCTTCGCCCCCCCCCCCTCCCCACCCCCCACCCACTCTCTCTCTCTCTCTCTCTCTGTATCTCTCGGTCCTTTGGTCAACTTTCATTTTTACTTTTCTCCCTAGAAGACTCCCGATTGCGAAACCGACGTGCGAGTCACGTATCGAAGAACAACGGGTGCTCGAGGGCACACCCTGACATCTTTCTCTCTTTTTCACTCTGGCGAATGCTTCGATTATGTGCAAATTATAATAATATACGAGGAATACCGGGTCAAACACGCGCTAGGTTCATCACACGAGACGCGAACATTGTCGCATAAATAATCGACGTGAAACGAGAGAACTATTCGAATATCACTGGCTCGTATCGATATCGACGATTCAACGAACGAATTTAATTTAATAATTTGTTGATTTTATCACATCGATGAATGACAATGATCGTTAACGTTGAACATCGATTCGATTATTTTCAAATTTTCGCCACAAATTTTTATCGAACGCAAGATAATAATGAAAAATTGTTCTCGATCTTTCGATTAATCAAAAAAATGACTTTAATCAGAAATTTTAAAAAATGTAATATTTAATCTCGAATTAAACGATTTTTTTTATAACGTCGTTTATTATGAGAGGAAATGACGAACTCACGAGGAATTTCATGTCGATGCTTGGACGAGTATGGGCCGACTGTGACGAATAGTCCAAGAGCATCCTATTTATACGAAAAACTTTCTCGTCGAAAGAGAATTTTTCGGGAGTTCGTAAAAGTTGCGATGGCACTCTCTTCGATAACTCGATGCGTTGGTCCTGAGATCGGGGACTCGTCGCGACGATCAACCGCGAGGTCCTTGCCTCCTCCGCTCCCGCGAGAAATCTCGACTTCCGAAACGTCGGTTTTCGCCGATCGAAGATCGTGAATGAGAAATACGACGGGATTGTCAAAAAAAAAGCAACAAAAATTCAAATATCATCAATCAGAAATGATTGATCGTCGCGAGGTCGCGTACATATTTCAAATTTTACGTTTTATTTCTCCTCCTTTATTTTTTTTTTCTAATTATGATTAATTCGTCTCATTACCGTGCAATATCTCGTTATTATTGAAAAAAAAAAACAACAACAACAAAATATCTCGTTTATCATCAAAGCTCGCCGATTGCGATCGTTTTCGAACGTCTCGAAAATAAATCACTAGCGAGCCAGGATAAAAATAAATATTTATTATCTAGGCCACAAGAACCTTGGGCAAGATTTTATTCCGGTGTCCCTTTATCGACCTTCGTACTTTCATGTAAGATTCTTAGATATCTTGTATAGATAAATCTAGTGGGTGTATCGTATTTATCATAGACATTTGTATATAATTGTAGCTTGTTCATATATATAGTTATATTGTTGTGTATATATATAAAAGAAGTTAAAAATGAAATCGAAAGACCGGTTCGTATTTAGCAGCCTGGGGAACATGGTAATTGTGTGCGAGTGAGCTCGAAGTATTACATAAGTTACAAAATAAGTTTTTCGGTAGTGTGAGAAGGACGGAAAGAAAAGAAGCGTTCGGAAAGGTCAACGCTAGGAGATAAATTTTAGCAAGGAAGAATAATCTTCCAGAGATCTTCTCCCACTCGTTGATTTACCCCTACCACCATCACCACGTGGTCCACCTGTGCACCTGTCATCACGAACACACCCAAAAGAATTACCTCCTCCTCCTCCTCCTCCCCGAACATACATTTCGGCAATTATAAATCTCTCTCCGTGTATCTTCTTTGATACACGAAGACGATTTCTGGGTAGCCGATCACCGTGGAAGAAGCTACGGATCGAGGAAAAAAAACACACACACACACCTACAGGCGCGGACTAATACGAAGAAAGGAAAAAAATAAAATAAAAGAAAAAATTAAAAATTGTGAAAATAAGAAAGAAGTGGGAATCCTCGTGAATTCATATAAATAGTGGCCGACCAACCATCGAAAATCAATCACAATCCCAAGTCTCTTCGGCTCAATAACCACACCAGGAGTACCAAAAAATCGTCTTCGGCAACATGAAGTTCCTCGTAAGTTCTTCTCTCTTATCTTTTTTGAATATTTTCTTTCTTATCCGATCTTTAAGAATCGTTATCATTCTTTCTTCCTAATTGGTCCTTATCGATGGATTGTACATAATGACGTAAGCTCTAGAAAAAAATATTAAATTCTGTTTTTTCTTTTTTGGCACAGATCTTGTCTCTGGCGCTCGTCGCTGTCGCTTCGGCACAGCAGTACGGACAACAACATCCCCAGCATCAGCCGATCGCTATCCTTCGTCAATCGCAGGACATTTCACCCGATGGCACTTACAGCTACGCCTACGAGACCGAGAATGGTATCGCGGCGTCTGAGAACGGTGGACCAGGACCAGTTGGTCCGGAAGGCGAATCTGGAACCAACGCCGCTGGACAATACCAATACACCGCTCCCGATGGCACCCCGATCTCCGTGACTTACGTCGCTGACAATGACGGTTTCAAGCCCCAAGGTGCTCATCTTCCCGTCCCACCCCCAATCCCAGCCCAGATCCAGCGCGCACTCGAATGGATCGCAGCTCACCCACAAAAAATTGACGACTACAGACGCTCGCCACAGTACGATCGTCGTCCTTAAGATAAAACGTAAACAATAATAATTTTGTACCTTTGAAAACCAAAATTGTAACCCTTTTCAATTTCATGCCGTATATAAATACAATTCAATAAAACAATCGAATCGAATTACATTTCTTTTGTTATTTGTGTTTTTTTGTTAAAAATGAATTTTATTAAAAAATCGTGTTTCGTCGAATCGAGAAGGAAGAGTTGGTTCTCTCGTAACGTCGGGATTAAAAATAGCCGAAGGATGAAGGAGGAAGCTACCTTCCACCCTGTGGAAGATTGAGCAAATCAATTAGCATAGCCGTATGTTTTTTTCGAAATGAAAATAAAAAATGAGGAGAAACGAGAAAGACAGTTTCATATCGTTTCGTCGACGCGAGGACGGTTTTTTCGTCGAGGAATATGTTAATAACGGTCGTAAAACTATGGGAGAGTGATCGTATCGTCGAATTGCCGAAACCGCACGTGTGCATCGTGTTTCGCCAAGGACGTCAAGCTGTAGCAGCGTAAAACTATCCACGAATTTGAGAATTTGGAAAAACGAAAACACACGTTGAATAGCTCGAGGCTACTCGGATTAAATCGATGATTTACGATTAATGAACAAGTTTAATACGATTTTGGCTCCCGAGGCGACGAAATTTTTATCTCCTCTCGAACTTCACTCTCACCTACGATTCGATCGTCACGATCGTTCGAACAGAACGAATTTATCGTTTTTTCTTCTTCTTTTCGTCGAATTTATACGAGATAAATTTTGTTATAAAATTCGTGTCGACGATGTACGAATACGAGACGAACACCACGTAAGGCTCGGTATTGTAAAATACGCAGGACCAGAAACAAATCGCGTGATATGGCACCGGGTTAAACAACGTTTGAGGAAAATCGCGGCATGCATGTGGGATAAAAAAAATCTCGTGTTATTTATTATCATTATTATTGTTATAGTTATATTTATAAGTTCATTATTATTATTATCGTTAAGCTACGACCATCTCCATATTATTGACCGAATATTAAATCTCTCGTCATCGATAAATCCGTCGATTAAATACGAAAAATGGCCGTACGAGAACAATAAGCGACGATTGAATTATAAACAGGCAGGATCGTAGTCGCGGGTGATTCGAGAAAAATTATGTACAAGCGTAATTACGAATGCCTCGCGAGATTGTCTCTGTGACGGATTTATGCAAATGACGCGTGTCGTTCGAAACGAATACACTCGCGTAGTTACGCACCGTGCGCATGCGCTCGTCGTTACCACTCGAGAAATCGTACTGTTGGCGATTAACGAAGTTTTTTCGATGCGATGAAAAAAAAAAAAATTTTTTTAAAACGTAATTGGAAAAATTACGACGACGATTTGCATGAATTTTATTTCACGAGATTCGTTACGCAACGTGGAGAAGTACGAGCCGTAGGTCGAGGGATTAACGTCGATTTTCGATGAAATCGAAATGTTTTTTCCGATTGCGATAACGATTTTGTGATGGGTTGGAGAAGTTGGAAAGCGACCGGTGGAGTCATCTGTCGAAAAGAACGTTAACTCGCTACTTGGAAAACGTCGATACGCGTTACCTTTCGCTCTCGCAGCGATCGATTCGTTTCTCGAGGAATTAGGATTTGTTTTATTTTGTTTTTTTTTTTTGAAATTTTGAATTTTTTTGTTTTATTGACTTTTCTTCTCTCTTCTAATTTGATAATTACATTTTTTATCGAATCGTTCTCTAATAATCGTTTAATCAACGTTATCTATGTACACGCGGATTGTTTATAATTCTCAGGCATTTAATTTTTTTCTCCTATTTGCAACGCACGTCGAACACGATCGGTCGATCGCTCGATTATTTTCCATCTGTCCAGCTTGATTCGTTTTTAATCGACTGCCAATTATACAATCAATTAAACACTCGCTGAGATAATGGATAATGGGCAATTACAATTTAAAAAATCGTTCGAAAAAAAGTTGCTAAAAAATACAATTTTTTTCAAATAATCACATACAATTATTTCCCGTTTTTTTTTTTTAATGTAACAATTATCAATCTTTTCATCGAATACTGATTTTTTTTATAACAATAATTCCTGAATAATGCTCGAACAATTTAATTTAAAAACTGTTATATGTGATTAATCAAGAATCTCGGACGCGATTAAACGTGACGTTTCGTAAGAACGATATCGCGGAATTTGTAACGATTCGATCGATCGATCTTGAGATATCGAATCAATTTGAAAAAGCGTCGTCGCTCGATCGCCAACTCTTCGTCCCGTTGATGAAGCCCGTTGCCTCGTTAGGTTCGTGACGATAGGACGAGGAAGACGAAGAGGTCGAGGGTATCCGGACTCTCGTGTGTTCGGGAGTGCCGAAAAGCATAACGGCGACGGATTGATTTCTACCTTGATTAACGGAAACGCCTCGTCTCGCTAGAAAAGTATCGAGTGCCTGAATGCTCTCGTAGAGGCTGTCGATGTCGCAGTTCGAGTACGACAACGAGGTGGGTCTCATCATTCGTCCGCGACTTCTGCGACGACGTCTCGTCGACGGTCCAGGATTGTGTCCGTTGGAACGCGTCGAGATTTCGAAATATCTCGGCGTACCGGTCGGTGTATCGGCGATCGGTGTCGAAAGATCGTCTCCAAGGATACTCGTGTTTTCCGATACGACCTCGAACTCGTCGTTGAAACCGTCGTTGCTGTGCGTCGAGCTTATCATCGAGCAAGCAGTGAGTCGGCTGTCCCTCGAGCACGTTGATATACGTCTGAGTGCGTTCGCCGTTTCCTGACCGTAAGAACGACCGTAAGTGCCGCTCGGTGTCGACGACGCGGTCGAGTGCGACGTCGAGTTCAAACTACAATTTTGAGAATTTCTCGAATTTGAACTCGAACTACCGAGTAAACGTACGATCGAGCGTTTCGTTATCTCCGCAGCGTCGTTCTCGCTGTTGCTCTTTTCCTCGGGGCTTTCGCCACGAAATTCCGTTTGTTCGTGATAAGAATCTTGATTCGAATCCGCGTCGTTATTATTGTCGTCGTTGTTATTCTCGTTTCCGTTGTTCGTAAATTGATGATCGTCGCGTCGATGACGCTTACGTCGACGCGGTCGTCGACAATGGCGCTCGATCTCGTCGTAAGCGCCATCTGGCGCGTCTTCGTTGATGGCGCAGCCGCACGCTCCTGCACACGAGCAATCGTCTCTACGCTCGATCTCCTGTCCACCACGTTCCTCCGTCGCGTCGACTTCGTAATCCTCGTACTCGTTACGATCGTCGATGGCGACGATCGAGGATCCTCGACGTTGACTTTCCGCCTCTACCTCGTGCGCGTTGATCAATCGAGCGACGTTTCCATTGGCGATCGCGTTCGTATCTTCGCCGTAAACGGAGGTGATGTGCGTCGAAACATTCCGACAGTTGTTCGACTGTGAAGCATTAATTTCGTACGAGACTGATGGTGTTTCAGGTGTCGTGGAAGATTCGCGATTATCGCGATGCTCGTGATTCGAGCGAGGCGGAACAACGGGAGGCGTCAATGGCGTCGCTGACGCGGCAGCCATTACGGGATTTCCCGTGGACGCGTAGTTCTGCAGATACGCACCGAGGGCCTCCGCATCGACCGAGGTCGAAAGTCCACCGCTAGGTTGCGCTATCGTGTCCACCATTGGCAGGGAACGCGAATGCTCGACAGTGTTGTGTATCCAAGCAGTGCGAATTCTATGACCGTGCAGACTCACACGCTGGGCAACGTCCGCTTCAAGTTCGACGTGTATGAAACGAAACGATTAAAAAATTGTAAGAAACAATACGATTAACCCCTTACCCTACAATTTACGTTCGAGAATTTTGGACCGAAAACGTAAACATGATCGCTCAGCCTTCGAGCCATTCGCACGACTTGTGTAATACCCTGATCGAGTTAATTGTAAATATTACGGGCATCGCTCGTGGTAGGACGCTCGCGATTTGTAAATAGCACAGACAAGACTCGTGATGTATTCCTATTATCTCTTCGTATCGTCATCAGTTTCAAGTTATTCTTGGTCTCATTCACACGTCGAAATTTACTTTCATAAATTCTAGAGAGGCAACCTCACAAGATGTTTTCCCACTGTTGGAGATTATTAATTTTGTATTACTGATTTTTGTATAAATAAACTTTTTGTAGACTTGCATTTACTACAATTATTGCATCAGGTTTTAACCCTTTGAGACTTGAGTAATTTCAAGCTTATGTGGTCCGCAGACGCATAGGCTGACGCATAGGGGAGACCGGGGGAAAATGGTATAGCGGGGCATAATGGGACCGGGGCAAAATGGGACCGGGGCAAAACGGGTTTGGGGCAAAATGGAATAGTGAAAATCAACACTGCTGGAAAATACGTCATTGGGGCAAAACGGGACTGGGGCAAAATGGGCCGGAGAAAATCAGGCTCCTCAGAAAGAGGCGGTACTTCAACATTCAAAAAAATTCTATTTTTTCATTTGTTATTAAAGTTTGTTAAACAATTACTTTTGATTCCGCAGTCAGAACTGTACCACACTTGACGTAAATTGTTATTTGAGCCTTCTTATTCAATTGGTACAATTTCTTTGTCGTTATTAATTATTTAAATAATTTAAGTAATTTTTATAATCTGACGCGTGCAATTTTTTGGTTTTTATCTTTCTTAGTTGTTTTTTTAATTTATTTTCTGCCAACTGCACGTTATTGATACTGATTTTCAAGCCATTGATGAAAATCTAACTCTTGTCAATTTTCACGTAAATTGTTTTATGAAACTAGGACCGCCGCTCCCCATGAAATCGACGGATATGTGTCGACAAATATATCGGTCAGTCCGTATTATCTGCGTATATGTGGACTGAAACGAACCACAAGCACCATTTAGATTAGATTATGTTTCAACAGCTCTTTCATAAAGCCGAAGCATGAATTTTCCTGTCATCCCATTTTGCCCCAAATTCAGCGGGCTGCGACACTTCATTTTTGTGTGTCCCATTTTGCCCAAATTTGATATTCCACTCCTCTCTGTCCCATTTTGCCCCGATCTCATTATGCCCCAGTGCCGTTTTGCCCCGGTACCGTTTTGCCCCGTTGTACCATTTTGCCCCGGTCTCCCCTATATGCGTCTTTAGAGCTCAAAGGGTTAATTACTTATCAAATATTCCACAAATACTTATCATTTTAAGAGGGCGCCGCCACTAATATTTATATTTGGCCCGATCATTGTACACGGGCGATGCCCGTAATATTTACGTTTGGCCCGATCATTGTACACGGGCGATGCCCGTAATGTTTACGTTTTGCCCGATCATCGTACACGGGCTATGCCCGTAGTTGTAGATTAAGGGGTTAAATAGAAAAATTAATTCTTACCGGAATCCGAGATCCTCGAGAGACTGGCGACGTTCAGATTTCTAGGGATCGTTCCAGGTGGCGTGATGTAAGGTGGTGGAGGACTCTCAGGAACGATTTGGGAACTGTTCGCCGATACAGGAGTCGTTTGACTGCCTCTGCTTGTACTCACTCCCTCCGGTAACAGATGATTGTTATCTTGACCACGACTTTTTGTTTGATCGAGTCGTATCGTATGGAAACAAGATTAATTAACGATTGTCGGATAATTAAGAAAATTCATATTTTAGCTAATTATTCATTACTCACGTTCGTTGATTCGGCGAACTTCGACTTCTCGGTTCGCGGTATAGATTACGTCTTTTTCTTCGTCTCGTGACCTCGATACCATCGACGCCGACCTTGACGACCTCGTCGTAACCCGGTGGTGCCTCGTAGACAGGAGGATCGTCCGAGACCGTCAACTCGTCGATTCTCGCGCCATCTGCAATGTCAAATACTGTCCCATGTTACGGTGAGATCGTTCGATTGCATAAAAAAAATTTTTTTAATTAATGATAATCGAACAATTTATTAATTTCGTTGTTTTCAATTTTAATCGAAACAACGAGGGATATCGCACCTAGAAGCTCGCTGATAGTTTGTAATCGGGATTGTAGCTCCCTCTGCTGTCTAGCTCTTGCTCCAATTCTGTACAGAAGTATTATGAGAGCGGATATGAGAACAATGAGACCGAGGCTGCTGGCGACGAAGACCAGGGTCGCTGTCTTCAGATCCGGATAACGATCGATTTTTGGAAAATAATAATTCGGTTTGTTCATGTGCCATTTTCTATCCTGTGGCTCGACCTCCCATTCTTAAATGATAATTATCGTATTATCGATCGATTATAAAAATGATTTTTAATTAATTTTAATTAATCGGATCGTTACCTCGAAAACAGGTAGCTGGCTCGTCGCTGTTATCACCGCAGTGATCGAACCCGTCGCAGTTCAATTGGCTCGGTATGCAACGATGATTTTGACAGAGAAAATCAGAACCGGTGAAACAATCTACAAAAATAAATAGTAAAAATCAAAATTCAAAGAAAAATCATTCTTTGTTTTTTCTTAACTTTGAATATTTCGATAATTGTTTACCCATGTAACTGAAAGCAGCGTATGCAATCGCGACTCTCGACGTCGGTCCAAAAGTTCCTCGTAGACTGACATGAAAGCCACTCGTGACAGGCGCCACGTGTTCGCGAAGTCGAGGTGGTTGAAGTTGGCTAGCCGGATGTCTGAGAACTTCCAACGGTAATAAAGCTGACGTGGGTCCTTGCTTTATAGTCAATTCCGTATTTCCAGCTGGAAGAAAAACATTTCGCGACAAATTTGTGTCCCAAAAATCCAATTTCTCTTACTTTTCTTTCCTAAAAAAACTAATCCAAAATTACAAAATAATTATGCAAAAAAAAAACTGTGGTAATCAACGAATTACGTCTGATGAGAACGAGCCATGGAACAAAAGAAAAATAACTGACCCATATCGGCGAATGTGACGACGTGAAGATACATGTGAGTCTTCATGTGAAGAAAATTTTTCGGTGGTCGAATGAGCCAAACGCAGTCGTAAGTCTTGACACCTTGTCCGACCATGTCCATCATAGTGATAGCTCCACCGAGATTCTCGACGTAACCGCCGCAATCTGTGATCGGTGAGATCGTTTTGTCGAACACGGCGTCGAAGACGAATGAATAGAAAGCCTTGTAACCGAGACCAGTGCCACCGTTAGCATAAAATCTTATCACGAGAGAGGGTCCCGAGCTGACGATAACAGGAGGACGAAATCTCGCGCCGCTGCTCACGTCCAAACGTTGGCTGTTCCAATCATAAAACTACCCAGAAATTTTAATCTCTCGTATTTCTTCGACAAATCGACTCTCGATTCGCGAATTCAAACAAACAAGATTAACAGATAATCTCAAAAAATAAAGAATCACCTCCATTATCGAGACAGTCGCGAGTTGAAAATCGCTGAAGAGAACTCGGACGCGACAAGATGGCGTCTCGCTCGGACACGATATCACGTATTCCATTCCTAAATCTCGCGGATAACGAGCAGGAAAAAATGGCGACGTTAATATTCCACCACTCGTCGTGTTGCTGATCCCTTTAGCTGCGTTCGACAAGCCATCCGTGCCCTTGAGATGAATTCGATTTCCTGGCGCGGGGTCAGAGTCAAGGTCAGCCACGATTACGCAAGCTCCGTATATCATGATGCGATTTTCAATAGTAATAATAATAATAAATTTGATTAAAAAGAGACTTGCTTTCGGCGGTGTACTCGAGGGTGAAAGCATGACGATGCGATTGACTGTAGAACAAGGCGATCGACAGAGTTCTCGTGCTCGATCGATAAGTGATCGGTGAGTAGAGACCGCAATAAGGCGTTCCTGAAATTTCTTCGTAAGGTGGTTCGGATATCCAGACGTAATCGCACCTGTTCGAAGATAACGAGAAGATAGAAATTTGTATAATTTTATAAATTTTGTTTTTTGTTGAATTGAAAAGAAGAAGGTGATATCGTTACCTGCATGGGCTATCCATCATCATTCCTCCCTCGTTGCAATGATGAGGCAGGGAAAGACTCTTGAAAGTCACGGTAATGACGCACGACGGACAGGTCACGAGTACCAAGCTGCATTGATCGTGCGAACTATTGGAAACGTAAATTCTCGATGCTTGATGTTGCCTCGGTGAATTTTTGATGAGCGAGACATTCTTCGCGTACAATATTCCCTTCTCGGCGAGCTCGAGGTACAGACGACGTCCATTGTGAGGCCCACAAATATCTTCGCTTCTCACGATGTTACAGTTCACGAGAAGATAGCAGTAACACAACGTTACCAGGAACGCTTTTTTTTGTTTTTTTTTCACATGCAAAGTAGAATTGTCACATTTGTAAGAATGCACTTTTTATTTATATGTTTTTTTTTATACATACAATAATGATAATATACAATTAATTATTGAATTATTCATTTAATTTATATATTATTTTGTTATTTATTATTATTTATAATTTTAATCTTTATATTAGAATAGATTTTTTATAATGATTTTATGAACAATTAATTTTAGTTTTTAATTTAGGAAAGTTTATATATAGATATATATATGTATATATATTTCTTTTCAATTTATATATTATATTATATATTATTTTGTTATTTATTATTTTTTATAATTTTATTGTTTATATATATAATATATTATATTTATTATTATTACAATAAATATTATATATTATTCTGTTATTTATTATTTTTTATAATTTTATTGTTTACATATATAATATATTATATTTATTATTATTATAATAAATATTATATATTATTCTGTTATTTATTATTTTTTATAATTTTATTGTTTACATATATAATATATAATATTTATTATTATTATAATAAATATTAAATATTTATTATTATTATAATAAATATTATATATTATTCTGTTATTTATTATTTTTTATAATAGTAGTATTTATTTCCACTTGTATGCCCTTTCGAGCTTTAACATTAGTTATTTTTTATAATTTTATTGTTTATATAATACATTTTATTTATTATTATTATAATAAATATTATATATTATATATTATTATATTCAATTATATAGTATATTATATAATTTATATATATAATTTATATACGTTTTGTATATTTATATATAAATATATATACATATATAGTTATATACTGCGCTTACCACATTGACTCCGATACATTTTCAAACACTGACTGACACGAAACTTTTTCCCTGTCGCTCGTGAAACCCGATGCCACTTTCTATATGCTGTTTATAATTTTGTTAGCTGGTATAGCGTCGTGCCCGTTACGTTATATCCCTATTACGGTTTAGAGAATATTTCTAAGGCATCCCTTAGGTTTCGTGCGAATCACACTTTCCGTTTATCCGCGAGGTATATTCGTCTGGATGACGCGAAAGGTGCAAAATCGATGCATTTTTCTTACCTCAGAACATTTTTTACAACGATTTAATAATAAATTTGATTTATTTTTAAAACTTAACGAGAAATAAAATTAATTATTCGATGAAATCGCGTTTAATTTATTATAGTGTGAAATTTGAATTACGTAGTTGTTCGTTAATTTATTTAATTTCGCTAATTACTTTCCTGCGATATTAAATAATTATGCAATAGCATTTATTTATCGATCGTGTATATTGCACGAAGGTATGGGGAATTTATTAATCGTACATATATCATATTGGCATACTTCTCTTAGCGCAAGTTATACTAATAAACGTGAATTAATAAGGGGAGAATAAATGAGCATAACGAGTTGGATTGTATAAAAATATACATTAGAGTAGTGACATTAATCACTTATTGAATTACATACATCGCGCCATTTATTTAATCCTATATATGGTTTCTGTTTTGACCTTTCCGTTGCACGTCGTTTGACTCCGTTCACTCCCCACCTACGTCTCGTTGCAAGATCAGCTGTTCGAAAAACTCGCGTTGTCGTATTTCGAAAATTAAAGGTCACTAAGCTAAAGAGTAGTACAATTAATTAAACCATAGTGACACGTCGTTTAATTCGTCTCGGGTCGTAATTAAAAAGTGATCGTCCAGTAAAGTTTTCTCGAGTTAAATTGCGCGGGTCTGCGTCTGCGTACAACTGTCCTACGGGCAACATGACGATTCGACTAGTTCGAGCGTCGAAGCTCGCCTGGTGCGTAAGATAATAAACGTGAACACGACGATGAAAGATAGCGATTATTTGACACGGTCGGCACGTACTAGTACGTCGAATGTATCGATCATGGATCTAACGATCGATCCCTCCCGTAAAAGGTTTCCATTCTGTATCGTTTGGACTCCAATTCCTCTGCTCACGTAAGTTCGGTATTCTAACCTCACAAAACAGAAATTATGACAGTACGATGATTATTCAAAATTCTGGTGTTTTTTAGAATAGTTAATGAATTATTCGTTCATCGAATACAGAAAGGGGACCGGTGTGGTTAATAATCGATGAAATCTGTTATAAAATGTGTTTAAAAATGTAAATGACGCCATGTACAGATATTTGATGCCTGTCATCGGTCATATGGGCATAGCCACGTCGATAGGTATAATACGCGATTTTGCTGGTCCCTATCACGTTTCCGAAGACAGAATGGCTTTTGGACAGCCCACTAAGTACTGGCAGCTCGATTATAATCGTGCCAAAGGTGGTCAGGCTGGTTGGGACGCAGCTGTTGCGGAAGCTAGTGAAATATACAAAACTCGAATGGTAAGATAAAAGATTGTGTACTGTCCATTCTTCCATGTAACTCTCCAGTTCGTAAAGCAGAATGTTGTAAACGATTGTTATTACAGCACAACTTGTGCTGTGACAATTGTCACTCCCATGTTGCGACCGCGCTCAATCTCATGAGTTACAAAAACTCGACAAATTGGAACATGGTCAAACTCGCATTCCTCATGATCTTCTGTTCAAAATACGTTAGGTGAGTAGTAACCTGCAGTTGTAAGTCATCAATTTTGTCGAGAATCAATATTGTCTTTCAGCTTTTGGGCTTTTGTGAAGACTTGGCTGCCATTCTCGATTATCGTTGCAGTCATCACATTCTACTGCGTTTTTATATGAATTTTTGTGAATGAGGGAAATTTCAGGGACTGAAATATAATTTTATTTGGTACTATTTTTATTTGACAAATTCACGTTCGTATTTATTATAGATATTTTACGTTAGGTTTACATTGTTCGTTATATCGCACAAATGCGTGGGTACATTTTTCATAACTCTTTGTAGACGCATCAGCATTCAAAAAAATAGAATATTCAAGGGGAACAAACAACCTATCACTTCTTAGGAACGATCAATGAAATTTTTCTCCCCTATGCAATTTCAATCCTATCCTAATGGGCAATTGCCCTTAAACTCTACTACACATTGCTTCAACATACGAAAAGATAAAAAAAAAGAATTGCAAAGTTTATTATAAAAGAATTGTAATTATATGAGATTGTTTACTTCATAATATGGTACAACTACACCGGATCGATTTTACTTTAAAAAGAAACTTACAAGCTTTAAATTTACCATGGCAAAGTAACACGATGGTATTATCATTCCATCTTGGCGAAGTTTAATTACTCTTATTGATAATTAAAAAATGATGATGCATAAACAATTGTACGCTTTGAACAACGGTGCTAAGCCACTCCAGGAAGAACGATTGGCTCCATCTTCGAGAAGTTGCGTCATCACAGTTTTAGCATTTCAATCGTCATATTACAGCCGTAATTGGTGGAATTTCAAAATATGACCAATGATTTGACTATTCTACTCCACTCTCCATCTCGTTTATGACGCTTCCCTCGAGACCAAAGTCGTAATCGTAATTCTGATTCTTTAAATTTTCAACGAAGGCTGCTATTTCATCGATTTTAAGCCTGTCTAGCTCGAAGTCGTTGTTGAAACTTTTGCTTAGTTCGAATGGAATTCCATGGAGGTAATTTTGTGAATCGCCTAATTGTGCCTGCTGCTGCGGGGTCGATGGGGGATACATCTGAGAATTTGTTGGTCGGTCTCCGAGATAAGGATACAATCCGCCAGATGTTGGGAGGCTAGGCACTAGAGGATTAGCTTCTTTCTCAATGATTATGTAGTCATCTGATTGCGAAGCTTCCGGCGAAGATTCCCCGGGAGTGTCCGGACGAGACTCTCGATGATGCTTTTTTCTACCAAAGAGCCAAGACATTTTCTGCGAAAGCCCATAAATATTTGTTAATTAGTTTTATAGTTGTTAATTAATTCTGTAGTTGTTGAAATAGATTGTGTAGTTGTAACGTCTTCCATAATTATTAATTACAAAAATACAAGTTTGGCTTTGATTTATTCCTCACATTTTCCAACGAAAAATCACATTGCACGAAAAATAAATAAATTCACAAAATCCAATACATAACCTTTATGTCTGAACGCCGATAGCAATTATACATCGAATAATTTGATTTTATTTTTTGCAATGACGTCGTTGATATTTGCTACGTACTAAGTGCTATATGTGTTGCATATAGCGATCGTTAAATGATAAAACGTATTAAAAGAACTTACATGAAAAGGATAACAAAGGTCTAACAGAACAGAACTACTGTACGATACTTTGTCACTCGAGCACTGACCATACTGTGGGGTCTGTTCAATCGCCTCGTTTGTAAAACGAAAGTTCAGGCTTTATTTCACGTCCCTGTTTGTGATTGCGACAATCAAATCGTCATAAGAAAAGAATTTCGCTAAAACTCTGTGCGCTACGGATAAACTGTGCCTACTGACAACAGCTGACAATTACCTGTTTGAAGTGACGTACTTGCAGTGCAGTTGGCCAATCCAGTAGACAAAAAATCGAAAAATAGTTTTTAAGAGTTGGCAATACTGCTGTACATTCCAACCACTACTGTAGTCAAACGAGTGCTCTATAGTTTCAACGGTGATTCGTAACAGTCGCGCGATCTTGCATCGTGATAAAGTCGATCGTAACATTCCTCCAATTAAACATTTATCAACGTTCGTATCAATCTTAAGTCTATAAATACCATGACAACGCAGTAAATTAACGTGTTAAACGTTACGCGATTTAGAAACCATTCCTAAGAATCGAGAAATAGTGGATTGCCGCGAGACAACACAATCTTTTCATGCCCATGGCGCATGCGCGATGCGCAACCTACGAGTATAGATATATTCACGCAACTCTACTCCTACCCCCACCTTTACCGTTCAACCAACCACACGAGCGGACAGCGTTAGTCACGCGAGAGACCATGAGCGTGTAGGTTAGAACAGGTTGTTGCCGGAGCTCTCGGAGTGCGCCACGGGTTCTATTTCGCGAGTGAACATTGTTATCTCCGTCGATTCTCGCGGTTGTTCAGAAACTGAGTGATCGGTCGGTGACACGTATCCCCGACGTACGGTATCCTGTTTTGCAAATGAACATAATTCAAGCCATTTGACGACTTCATGATCGATCCTCGACATTCCTGGATAGAAAAAAAAACTCAAGGATTGTGCTTTTTCCCCACTAACATTCTCCCTCTCTCCCTCTCACACACTCTCCCTCTCCCCACGGTCCTGTACAACCGGTGTGATATTCGCGATCGAATAAATTCACGATGATCGAGAACGGCACGACGAGCGGAAAGTTTATCGTGTCGCGGCAAGGTAGCAGCTTGTGTCGTATTATTGTTTTTGTGCTCTTACGTGCCCCGTGTAGATAGAATAGAGTTATAACCTCTCTCCCGCGCGCGTCGTTGTCGTCGCCGTCCGTCGTCAACGTTTTCCTCCGTTCTGTCTGTCGTTCTCGTCGTGCTACTCGTACTGTGGTGTCAACACAACGGGACGGGAGTGCAGCACAGCACGTTTGTGCTTTGCTCTCTCTCGGTCTCCCTAGAAAAAAATTTCGTTTCGTGAACGCGAATGATAAAAATAATGAAACATTAAAAACCTTTCGCTACGAGAGAGAGAGAGAGAGATTTATTCGAGAATTTTATTTATCGTCGAGGAAGGTCTCGTGAACAAAGGGGGTGTTGCCGCGCGTCTTCGAAAACGATCGAAGAAGCTCGACCCGTGTACGTGCCTGCAAAACAGTCCACAGAGAGAAAGAGAGAGTGGGGCTTTCGCGCCAATCCTTCGCAGCCCCTGTGAGGTAAGCTCCCTCTTCCCACTTCTTTACCGCCTTGCACATGTTTCCCATGAACAATATTTATACACCTTTTTCTCTCTCTTATACTTATAAAAATAATTTTATACAAATTTATAATCGTCGATAAATAATTCGATTAAAAAATCTCAATGACGCAAATTCATTCCTTTTTTTTTTTTTTTTAGTTTCCCTCTCAGGAATTCTTTTATGGGGCACAAGTGTAATTCTACCAACGGCGATACGTATTATTATTATTATTATTTTCTATTTTATTAAATTCTTATGGCAGCCAGGACGTTTTAATATGTATTTATATTACACACTTTCAGGCAAAACCCGCTTCCTTGACATTGCCTGATGTACCTCGCTATCTCTCGGGACATTTCTGTGTACGCTTGCGACGAGAGAAAGGGTGTGGGACGGAGACAGTGAGAGTGAACTGTAGATACGAGCAGCGAAGCAGGGAGAGAGGGATATCTTAAAATAGACGAGACTTCGGCACCTCTGCACTCGCGTCGAGGCGGTAGAAGTGAACCGACCACTTCGTGAAGGCTTGGCGGATCGTTTTCTCGGTGTGCGTGAGGAGAGGAGAGGAATAGGGAAGATGGAGGAACTAATACACGAGCGAATACACGCCAATCTTAATACGCTCTCTCCCTCGCTACATAGATAGACGCGAATTAACATATTTACTTTTTTATTTTTATTTTCTAATTCTTTTTTTTTTTTTTTTTTGTTTTTTTTTTCTTCTTTTTCATTTTATAAAGTTTTCATCGCATGACGAAACGGTCACGTTGCTGACGAGTGTAAAATGAAATCCTCGTGCGCATAGTCGATAAATTTTTCTCGCATCTTTGATCTCACGCTCGCTCGACGGGAACGCCAACTAGCCAATATTTTTTTTTTTTTTTTTCATTCTCTCTCTCTCTCTCTCTCTCTGTCTCGAGTTGCCTCCCTCTCTCTTTCTATTCGACACGAGACATCGTGGCCACGAGTTGTTTATCAACATTTCGTATCTCTACGTTACTCGACGACGTTTTCACATTTACGATTTCAGTCACAAAGCTCTCGTCTTGGGTTTTTGGTCGATAAACGTTTGACGTATATATATTTTTTTCTATCTTTTTTCTTTCCTCTTTCTTTTTTTCTCTATTCGAGAGGATCAAAAGGATTTTTTATATTGCGATACGAAAGACAGAAAATTGTTACAAGCGGATAAATTTGTGGGTCGTTGAGTTTGTACGTCTCGTTACTTTGATTTAGAATTTTTATTTTTATTTTTATTCTCCCATAAAGTCGAGCGAATATTTTGTAATACGTTGTATATAGTCTCTTTTTTTTCTTCTTAATTTATTTATTTTCGTCGTTCTTTCGTAAATTGACGCTCGTCGGACGGGAATAAAATCGTTTAAGGGTTTTTGTGTGTTTAGCGATGAATTAAAGAAACGAGAATCGTTGGGTCGATCTCGACCTCGACGGAGACGAGGAGTTTGGAAGAAGACGGCATAAATAGGACAGGAAAGTCCCGACGATCATTGGAAGAACCGCTTTTCCGTTTCTCTCTCTCTCTCTCTCTCTCTCTCTCTCTCTCTCTCTCTCTCTTCTTTCTTTCTTTCTCTCTTGGGACGATCTATTTTAGCGAATAATCTGGCGCACTAAAAGTAGGTCATCGTCGATCTCCTCTCTCTCTCTCTCTCTCTCTCTCTCTCTCTCTCTCTCTCTCTCTCTCTCTCTCTCTCTCTCTCTCTCTCTCTCTCTCTCTCTCTCTCTCTCTCTCTCTCTCTCTCTCTCTCTCTCTCTCTCTCTCTCTCTCTCTCTCTCTCTCTCTCACACACTCTCTCACTCTCTCTCACACTCTCTCACTCACACTCCCTTCCCTCCTTTATTTCATTACTATTATTTATTATATTCCGTCCAGACGGTGCCCATATTTATTTCAAGATGCTGATAAGAAAACGTTTCAACGATGATGAATGTCGTATTAATTCCTTCGATATGTAAGACCTCGAGCTATTCATACATTTTTCTTTTTTTCGATAGAAAATTGATAAATTGATAACACTCCGAATTATATGATTTATGCATCGAGTAATGTAAATTTTACGTAACGTATGATAGAATTTTTATTATTACACGATTTTACACTCGTTTGTATAAATAAAATTGTAGTGTAATGTCGAGAATTTTTCATATTTTTAATTTTACTTTTATTCATTATTTATGTTTCTTTAGGTTTGTGTACAATTTATATATTTTAGCTTAGTTGGTCCAGTTGCCAGTACTTACTTCCGACAATAAATAGTGTCCAACTATAAATGTATGTGTCTAATACTTGCAGATGTATTGTCACATTTATATACATGGTAGTTTATTCGAGGAGAAGGCGTAACTATAAATATACGAGTGGATGACAAGCGTGGACTTCCTAGTGTCGTACCGTGCCAAGTGGAACCCCGATGCATCATCGGAAGGTCCAACACCCCTAGGAGAAAATTAATCAGGCTGGCTAACGTTTCATCACAGTCCGGATCAAGCACCAATAAACCACGCCCGATCCGGATCGACGGTTTCAATCCGATAAGACGAGCAGTCTATACTTCCAACATTTTCCAAACGCGATCATTAAATTCGAATTTATCGAACAAACCAATTTACCAAATTTGGAAATTTTACGATTTTGACTGTGGAAAGTGTTAAAAATATTTTCTTGTTTCTTTTGTTTCTTTATATTGTAATTATAGAACGGAATGTTTGATAGAGATGATTTTCTATCCGCTAATTAAGGGTCGAGTTTTTAAAAAATGTAAATGTTTTTAAAACTCGTTAAAAAATGTATTTTTTTTTAAAACTCGACCATTTTAAAATAAACCACGCCCGATCCGGATCGACGGTTTTCAATCCGATAAGACGAGCAGTCTATACTTCCAACATTTTCCAAACGCGACGATTAAATTCGAATTTATCGAACAAACCAATTTACCAAATTTGGAAATTTTACGATTTTGACTGTGGAAAGTGTTAAAAATATTTTCTTGTTTCTTTTGTTTCTTTCTTTATATTGTAATTATAAAACGGAATGTTTGATAGAGATGATTTTCTGTCCGATAATTAAGGGTCGAGTTTTAAAATAAACCACGTCCGATCCGGATCGACGGTTTTCTATCCGATAAAACAAGAGTAATCTACTTCTAACATTTTCCAAACGCGACAATTAAATTCGAATTTATCGAACAAACAAATTTACCAAATTTGGAAATTTCACGATTTTGACCGTGGAAAAAGTTAAAAATATTTTCTTGTTTCCTTTGTTTCTTTCTTTATATTGTAATTATAAAACGGAATGTTTGATAGAGATGATTTTCTGTCCGCTAATTAAAAAAAAATTCACTTTTTTTTTTAAACTCGACCCTTTTAAAATAAACCACGCCCGATCCGGATCGCCGATTTTCGATAAGACGAGCAGTCTACTTCCAACATTTTCCAAACGCGACGATTAAACTCGAATCCATCGAACAAACCAATTTACCCAAATTTATAAATTTCACGATTTTGACCGTGGAAAAAGTTAAAAGTATTTTCTTGTTTTCTTTTCTTTCTTTCGTTTCTTTCTCTATATTGTAATTATTAAACGGAATGTTCGATAGAGACTATTTTCTATCCGCTAATTGAGGAACGTTTAAAAAAAATGTTAATTTTACGAATATTTTATTTGGATTATCTTTGTTTTTGTTTCAGTAAACGTAACGAATCGATGTAACCTCCGAGAGGAGAGACTTAAAAAAGTGTTGGAGTATCGAGCAGGGCGATAGGGAAGAAGGGGCGACGATTAAATTCGAATCCATCGAACAAACCAATTCACCCAAATTTATAAATTTCACGATTTTAACCGTGGAAAAAGTTAAAAATATTTTCTTATTTCTTTTCTTTCTTTATATTGTAATTATTAAACGGAATGTTCGATAGAGACTATTTTCTATCCGCTAATTGAGGAACGAGTTTTTAAAAAAATGTTAATTTTACGAATATTTTATTTGGATTATCTTTGTTTTTGTTTCAGTAAACGTAACGAATCGATGTAACCTCCGAGAGGAGAGACTTAAAAAAGTGTTGGAGTATCGGGCGGGCCGATAGGGAAGAAGGGGCGTCAAAAGTGTTTCAGCAGTGTGTTGGTAAATGCAGTGCACAGTGGACGTTGCAGGCACCAGTGGTCAGGATCATGTCCGGCAACCAGCCGACGACTTCAACGATTGCAGCTAAAGGTAGGAATTTTCAAACAGGATACAGTTTTTTTTTTCCTCCTCTTACTGTCTATTTCGTACTCGTCGTTTTTTATTTTACATTTTAATGCGATTCGTGCGAAGAATGACTCGAGAAAAAAAGTTGCTCGAGTTGGCTAGAAATAGAACGTACGTGTTGGCGGTTACGGATCGCCTTTGCACTTTGGCTCTCGCTGTCTCGCTCGCGCCTCCGTTACAAACACATACAAATAGGCGGACTAAACTTCTTCACCCCCCTTCGCGGACGTTGCTCGTCCAACGCCGACGATGACGATGCGATTTTACAAAGGCGAGAGATAGGATAATGCAATTAAGGATTATCTCAGATTATTTTTATTCGATAATTAAAGAAAGTTAATTAAAACAGTAACGATTTTTTTTATTTTTTCTTTTTCTTTTGAAAAAATGTCTTTTAATAATAATCTTTTGAATAAATCATCGTTTCATTTTGTAATTCGTTTAATTAAAAAATCTATATTTATAAATATGTGTTTACACGACAAATTTGAGGAACTTAACGATATCGATATTTATCTCGTCGATCGACGATCCTCTACTTTCACGTATCTCGATTTATCACCCAACTCAAGGTCTAATAATTTTTAAAATATAAATACAAAACACCAACAATCATGGAAAGTATTTAAGTAAATTAATTTTTCATTGTGATAAAAGAAAATCGTGTTGGTATTACAAGGAGATGTTGGATGAGATCGAGTTTAAAAGTAGAGAAAAAAGAAAGGTAGGTACGTTGCGAACTGAGCAAGGATTAATAATTTCAAAAATTACAAGTTAAAATTCAAAGTTCGAATAATTTCAAAAATAAAAATAAAAAACAAAAAATCCTGAAAATTATAACAAAAAATTATTCATCGAGGTAAAACAAAATCGTCTTGATATTACACGGAGAGGTTGGACGAGATCGAGTTTAAAATTAGAAAAAAAACGAAAGGTAGGTACGTCGCGAACCGAGCGAGGATTCAAAATTTAAAAAATTACAAGTTAAAATTCAAAGTTTGAATAATTTCAAAAATAAAAATACAAAACACCAATCATGAAAATTATTAAAAAAAATTAATTATTCATCGTGATAAAAGAAAATCGTGTTAATATTACAAGGAGAGATCGGACGAGATCGAGTTTAAAATTAGAAAAAAAAAAAGAAAGGTACGTTGCAAGCCGAGCGGGGAATTAATAATTCCATAAATTCTAAATTCGCGTAATTTCAAAAACAAATATAAAAAACCCCAAAAATCATGAAAATTATAAAAAAAAAAATTATTCATCGCGATAAAAGAAAATCGTGTTGACATTACAAGGAGAGATTGGACGAGATCGAGTTTAAAATTAGAAAAAAAATGAAAGGTTAGGTACGTCGCGAGGCGAGCGAGGACACGGAGGGAGCGCCGATGAGAAATCTCGGGGCAAAATGGCACGGAACACGTGGTGGCCTGGTGCGCGCGATTTCCGTCTCCCTCTCTCTCTCTCTCTCTCTCTCTTTCTCTCTTTCGAAACCCTCGATATATATGCTGATGCAAGCGCGCATTGTGAATAATGCATAGACAGAGAGAATGGATAATGAGAGAAAAGGACGGGGAGGAAACGACGAGCGAGCACCGTCGCTGTCGACCAAAACTGCGGTTAAGGGGTAGAGGAGACGAGTGGAAAAAGCCTGGGGTCGGTGGGGAAGCTCGAGGGTAAAATCGAGGAGATGGAGAATTGCATATGCACCGATTGCACATCTATTTATAGACAATCGCCATGTGTCTATTACACGTTTCACGAACCGGCAAAATCCTCTTTCGACGTTACGCTATCAATTTTTCCACTCGAAGTTTATATATATACGCGCCGCCAATGTTGAATTTTAAATTTTATCGACCCTCTCGTGGTCGATTCCATTCGATAATCGTTTATTTTCTCACAATTATTACGAATATTGTAAAATTATTTAACAGTATGAGATTTTATTGTTAAAACGATATTATCAAAAAATTATACCGTAAGAGGGAAAAGATTGGGGGGAAGGGTGGGACGTGTGGGAGGGGGGGGGGTGGAGAAGGCGAGAAAGATGGCACGTGTTTCGTTACGACTCATGTGCCAAAACAGACGTTGCCCAACGAGCTTTTTCTTTCTATCTATAAATGAAAATTTAAGAAAACGACTGTATACAGTTATAGGAATGCGTTGAAACGAGACGGATAATAATATGAATGAAATAGTGGCGGTTGGGCAAGTCGCGCGTCGGAGCTCGTCGTGTTTCGCGTCACTCCCCCGAATTTTTTTTCGTACGCGACTTCGTCTTTTTTTATCTCGCGTCTTTTACGCGTTAGTTTTTTTTTTTTTTTTTTTTTTTTTTGGAAGCTCGTTTATTTCGAAACGAACGTGGCTTTATAATTTTTTCGACAACCCGCATGTCGTGTCATCCTTTCGCGCCATTTTGAAAAAAATAAAATCGGACGAACGCGTCGTTTCCGAAATTAGAAGAACTTTGGAAGTCGTATGAACGCGTCGTTTAAACTTCCTGGCTCTACTCCACATGAATGAATTTCATCCCTGGCAACGAGAAACCGTTTCGCGTAACGAGGCATTTTTTTTTTTTTTTTTTTTTTTTAAAATAACGATTATTTCGATTGTTAACGAGAGAAGAATTTTGAGTCGAATGAAAATATTTTCCTCGTTCTTCTGTACGCAATTATATTAGAAAAACAAATTTTTTGTAAAAATTTTGAAAACATTAAAAATTTAATTTTTATTTAATTGTCGAAAGTAGAATTACGATTTTAAATGTTTGCTGTTTATCTTCATTTTCTTATTTCGATAAGATCGTGGACGGGAAAGGAATTTTGAGTTGAGTGGAAATATTTTTCTTATTCCTCTTTTCCCAATTATATAAACAAAAAAAAATTTTTTTGTAAAAATTTTGAAAAAAAAATTGGACAGTTAATTTGTTTTTTGGAATTCCCGAAAAAATAATTACGATTCTAAATGTTTACTGTTCATCAACATACCGCGACGCGTATTTGCACAGTCTCGACGAAATTAGGACACTCTCTCTCTCTCTCTGTCTCTCTCTCTCTCTCTTTCTTTAGCTACGTGTAATAGCGAGAGTAAAACTGGCGCGCCTCCACATGAATGAAGACGACGACGGCGACGATTATCCTTGACAGCAGTCGGAAGAGAGAAACTCGAGGCGCGTATGTTATGAAACGTGGAACGCGATTTTCCCACTCAAAGGGGTTGACGAAAATGTTTACGAGGTTTTAAGGGTGGATAAATGAGGAAGAGGGTGCGAGAGAAGAGCTCGATGATGTTGCGAAATAGCTCGTATAACAAATAAACACATAAATATACAAATTTCGCGAAGGTCGGCAAGTTGCCGACCGAGTAAGATATATTGTTCCTCGATTCGTCTCGCAATTTTCCCTCTCTCTCTCTCTCCCTCTCTTTCTCTCTCTCCCTCTCTCTCTCTCTCTCTCTCTCACTGATCGGAAGGGTGGGAAACGTTATTCGACTATTATTAATCGAAAGTGTCATGCCAGAGATACGAAAATAAACAAGCTGCGTGGCCTGCGAGAGAGGGATCGTGGTCGGTCGTTTGGTCGCGAGGGCGGTGGGTGAGGTTTTGGTCTCGTCGCGATATTTGCCTCGTGTCTCGCGCGTGGGCGGTCTCGAAAATATCGATGCTCTTGCAACGATGAAGATTTCGGTCCTCGCTTAAACGATCGATCGATCGATCGTCTCGTTGCGATTAAATTAATCGATCGATCGATCAATTTGTAATTATCGATTATCACGATTTATCGTCGACGTTCGAGGATGTTTGATCATCAATCGTATTCGATCGATTAATCCTCGACAAATTACGTAATTAAATGTTTTTGTACGAATTTTCAATCTCGCCCCCATCGACTAATTTAACGTATATTTGTCACGAATTTATAAAAGCTTAATGGGGCGTATCGTCGTCGCTTCGTGAGGCGATAAAACGCGCACGATCTTTCTCGTTCGCGAGAACAAACGGAAGAATAATCATTGCCAGATTAACCGTCGCCTCGTCGAAACAACCTTTGCCAAAATACATTTGTTACGAACGGCCAAATTTCATCGCTCGTTTATTAACAAAAAACAAACAAAAACAAACAAAGAAATTCCGCGATTCTCGTATAATCCAACGAAATTCTCGATTTTATCGCGAATTCTTCTTTAACTTAATTACAAATTTCTTCCCCTGGAATTTCCTCCATTTTCGCGACGGTTATAAAATCTTGTCTGCGTAAAAGTGGGAGGAGAGCATAACAACGTTAAACTTCCGGTGAATCATTTTTAGAATCGCGTAGGTGTGTTCGGGCGAGTTTGAAAAGATATTGAAAATTCGATATTTCGCGCGTAATAGACAAAATGGCGACTCAAAGATTCTAGTTTGGCGTGCGGCGATTCATAAAGGCGCGGAAAATGTATATTCATTGTGGGAGAAGGAGGGAGGAGGAGGAGGAGAGAGGGAAAATACGTAGGCGCGCGGAAACCATCGTAGGAGCGTCGACAACAAACAGAAACGAAGCTCGCGGGGGTGGCAGACACGTAGTAGAGACTCGAAAATAAATTCCGCGAGAGTGAAATAGAGTGAGCGAGAGTGAGAGAGATACGAGTTGATATAAACGAGGGACAGAACATACGAGAATAGAATGGCGAATCCGACGCATAAGGCGGCAACCACCGCCGGTCATCTCGGAGTTAACGACTCATAAGAGACGTTCGTCGTCGTTAATGTCTCTCTTTCTCTCTCTCTCTCTCTCTCTTTCCTCTCGTCGCATTACTCCATAACACTTGATATTTTACTTATTTATAGAATTGCGCTTCTTTGAGAGGGGGTGGGTAGCAGTGAGGGGGGGGGGGGGGGTTAACGTCAAGGACGGCTTACGAAATTTTCCTTTTGCAACACCCTCCTCCTCTGTTCTTCCTCTTGCCTGCTCACTTCCTTTGTCATTACTCGCGAAATCAAATGTTTACGAAAGTAACAAATGTGCTAATGGAATGAATTATTTAGGGAATTGAGTTGATCGAAATGTGAGCGATGAATTTGAATTGTTGGCATTTTTTGATATTTTTTTATAATAAATTTTTTAATAAAGGACGGCTTACGAAATTTTCCTTTTGCGACGCCCTCCTCCTCTGTTCTTCCTCTTGCCTGCTCTCTTCATTTGTTATTACTCGCAAAATTAAATGTTTACGAACGTAACAAATGTGGTAATGGAATGAATTATTTAGGGAATTGAGTTGATCGAAATGTGAGCGATGAATTTGAATTGTTGGAATTTGTTAATATTTCTTTATTCGAACGATGACAGCGTGTCGCGTTTGATCTTCTTGCTTTCTCTTTGTCATTACTCGCGAAAATTTGTGATTGAAAAATTTGAATGAATTTGAATTGTTGGAATTTTTTGATATTTTTTTAATCTTCGTTTATTTGGGAGGAATTATGATAGTGTATCGCGTTTGATCTTCTTCTTGCCTCGGTCCTTTCTTTGTCATTACTCGTGAAAATAACTGTTTGCGAACGTAATAATAACGTAACAAATGTATTGATGGAATGAACAATTACGTCAATTATTTATAAACTTGCGTTGATCGAAATGCGAGCGATGAATTTGAATTGTTGGAATTTGTTAATATTCCTTTATTCGAACGATGACAGCGTGTCGCGTTTGATCTTCTTGCCTCGACGCTTCTCTTTGTCATTACTCGCGAAATGGAATATTTGCGAACGTAATAATAACGTAACAAACGTGCTAATACAATGAACAATTATATCAATTATTTATAAACTTGCGTTGATCGAAATGCGAGCGATAAATTTGAATTATTGTAATTTTTTTGATATTTGCTTATTCGTCGTTTATTTAGGACGAAAGATAACAGCGTGTCGCGTTTGATCAACGATCGAATATTTTCGTAACCCGGTGAGGTTCGAGAATTATGCGACAAGGTCCTCTCGTAATATTAGTTTGCAAAAAAAAAGAAAAAAAAAGAAATATACAATTTTATTATTTGTTCCACCTTTCGCTGATCGCTCTTGCGCTTGCGCAGGGAGGGGGAGGGAAAGGTGGGGCGAGGGAATAAGTTTGTTTCGTTTGAAAATAAAACGTCATCAACATTTCCGTTTGGGCACGTAAGCGATCTTTCGCGTCTTCATCACCGCCCACTTCTGTCTGTTCATGTGAGTAACGATCGCCAAGAGAATGGCGCATATACCGATACCTTTCATGCTCACCACTTTTCTCTCGTCCCACTTCTGCTCCGACGTCCATGTTAAAAATTCGACCACGTCCTTGGCTATTTGCGAGCGAGTCGCCGGTGTACCGTCATCGTACTCGACTATTCCGTCTTGTATCATCTTTTTGTACGACAGAGACAAATTTTGTATAAAAATCCAAACAAACAAAAAAAATAAATTAATTAATTACTAAAATTTAATCGATCGTTATTCATTATTTCATTACAAAGAAATTTCTTAACGAACCTCTGGCATGGATAAAGCACCACCGGGAAAATAAATATTGAACAATTGTCCATCCCCTAGTTCGATCCCCGCGGGAGCTTCGGTATATCCAGTCAAGAGAGAAAAAACATAATCCTTTCCACGTTTCCTTGCATTCACGATTAAACTCAGATCGACCGGATACGCGCCATTGTTGGCCGCTCTCGCAGCTTCCTCGTTCGGAAATGGCCTCGGTATCGCATCGTGTAATTTGCAAGGTCTCATATAGTAATTACCCTCCTCGTCAGGTCCATCCTCGATCTAAATTCGAATGAAAAATCGAAAAATCAAATTTTGATTTTTTTTGTCTGATTTTCTAATTTTTTCTGTCTGATCTTCTGATTTTTACCTCGTACTCGGCAGCGATCTCTTTCATCTCCTTCTGGGTGTGGGTAACATCGACGAGATCGTTAAAATGGACAAATTGTAGACTGTGACAAGTCGCGCAAACGTTTCGATAAACGTGAAAGCCTCGTCTTGCGCTTCCGTGATCGATCGAGGACATCACACCGTTCGTGTACCACGGATAACTGGGTGGTTTTGCTTCAAGACCGCTTGCTCTTACCGATCTGTCGATGAGATAGAGGATCGTGCCGCAAGTCGCTAAAGCACCGCTCATCAGGCCCAAAAGCGTCTTGACGATGTTACGTTCGCGAACTTGCGACGAGGTGCTCGACGCGCGTCTCGTTCGATCGCCGATCGAAGCTAGAAGACGTCGACCGATCGAGGGTACCAAAAGTCCGACGTTTCGTCTCGTCGAAATTGACATTTTTGTTTCAGCAGCGGGAACCGACGTAAACCTCGGTTTCGATAACGGCTAACTTCGGTTCAATTTTTTGAACGAACTTTTGTCTATAAATTTTTCATTTTTTTAGAAAGATTTGTAACTTTGTTCTTCGTAAATTTTCTTCTTGTTGTATTTTTCTTTGTTTTAGCGGAGAAACATCGGTTGTCGATCAATTTTCCGTAGTCGATGGTTCGATAAGAACCTTGCGAAGCGATGATACGAGCGAATCTATCGTTATATGACTCGAGTTACACAATACGAGAGTTACGCAACTCGTCTCTTCATTTGTGTACAACACAAGAATAAGCCGCCAAGACGGAGGACGAGATACGAACGGGAAACTTCGCGATAGACGTGGGTGATGAGAAGGGTGGTGAAGGGAGGAGGGAGAGTTTATATCCGTACTTGTCGTATAAATAGAAAAGTTGGTTATGCGCGTATCTCGCGGGACGAAGGTGTGTATTATAGGTTGTTAGTAAAGTCGCTGCAACTTTGATTCCCGTTTGGGTCGCCAACTTCGTCCTTCGCTCATTCAATTTCCGATCGTTTGTGTTTCGAAAATGGCGAATATTTCGGGAAATTGTGATTTGTTATTATTATTATTTTTTTTTCAATTAAAAAACTAAAATACGCTTTATTTTTCTTCGTCCGGTGACAGGTGGGGGGATTTGCTTAAAAATTATTGCAGGATAGTGTTATTCGATCGGAAATTTATCGTGCATAGATAAGATTATGGTTACTCAATTTCGATGGGTATCGCAAAACCTAAAAAAATCGACTTTTCACGATGCTGTATCTCCGTTCTTCTTCGTCCGACAGGAAATTTCCCGAATTACTTTTTGAAGAGCTTGCCGAGGACTCGATAACTAGCCAAGGATCATCCGGATCGCTCCTTTTTTGTGGCCGTGGCGGCATTTTGAAAATTGCGTTTTTCAGAGTCCGCAGGTCGGGACCTGCAAAAAAACGTCTAGGCGATGAGGTCAAATTTTTTTTTTGCTCTAAAATCCCTTTATTTCATCATATTCGTGTTACGCGGGAAAATTCCGATTTAGAAATGATGCTACAAAGCCTTTTTGGATGAAAACAAATTTTGACCTCTCCGGATCCCCCAAGGTCAAGAAAGTAAATCACGAATGCCGACTATCGACACCTGCCGAGAGTCAAAATTCTTTTTCGTCCAAAAAAGCTTTGTAGGGTGCTTACGGGATCGGAAATTTGTCGCTGATGAAGAATATAACATTATTTTTGTCGATATCTCAAAAACTTTAGTAAAAAACGCAAAAACCCGAAATAACGATTTACCGACTTAAGATCGATAAAATCTGCAAATTCTGAAACGAAACCGTGATTTTCTTGTTGTACAAGAAATTTGCGATCGACACAGGTTCTTAGATCCTGAGAATCGATTAAAATTCCCCAGAATTCAACATATAACTAATTTCGATTGGAATCGCAAAATCTCAAAAATCGACTTTTCTCGATGCTTCAAAAAACCTTTTAATTAATAAATACACAATCCTTTTGGACGAAAAGAAATTAAACGATCAAAAATGATCTTTTATGAAAATTTATCTCTCGATTTATCGTTAAATATTTATAACGATGATAATAATTCTATGATATTCAATCGTTGCAATTACCAAGTCGTTTCGTGTATACACAACGCGGTAGAGAGAAGGTTCGGTTTAATATACGACAAAGTCGCGAAATAGCTTTTAGCGTAATTTCGTAGGTAACTCTCAGGGTGGAAAAGGGATGATGGAAGTCACCAGTTATTTCTAGAATTTGATTTTACCCCCCACTTCCGTTTTACCCCGCGATACTCGCATTATTAAACCCCACGACCTACATATATGCAAAAATTCAATTTTCCTCGTTTACTCGAATTTTACAAAATTCTCCGCTCAACGTAAATTTTCTTCATCGAATCATACACAAAACTACCACGCATCGAATTTTCACAATTCGATAATAAACAGTTATCTAATAATTCGATAATTTTATACGTTATCTCGATTTTCATGAATGTTGTTATTTTTTTTCTTCTTTCTAGCTCAATTAACGAGACTCGGGTAATTCGATCGCGATGAATTTATAATTGGACCCAGCCGTAGTTACCATGGCGTCGCGTGAAAATATCAAATTTTCTCGTCTAATTCGTGGCCATAACGCGAGAAGACCTCGCGAGGATATTTTATTACAGACTACGCTACGGTCATCGTAGCGATACGCTCCATCCCTTCCTCCCCCTCCCACTCGTTGGTCCGATCTCCTCTCAGGTGTCTACGCTCGGATACAATTATAGACCCTCTAGACAGTCGTTAAAGTGTCCGATTTTCGTTGAAAACGTCGAGCGACTCGCGCTGTTTATATCAAGCGGACTATAACGAAATATACGTAATAACGAAGAGGGCAAAAGTCCTCCTCCCCTCCCTTACGCGTCTGGGACGTTAGGACAAAAACGAGGTGTCGCTAAATTTCTCACTCCTTCTACTATCTCATCATCGTAGTCGTAAACTTTTCTTCGCGCAATTTCAAAGCTCGAACAAACAACGACCGAGTTTCTAATAATAATCTCGACCGTCGATCAATTAAATGTTCTTATTTAAAGAAAACAAAAAATAGTGATTTTAGATTTTTCTCAAAGTTTTATTTATCGATAATAAATAATTATTTGAAGAGAAAGGAGGAAAAATAGAATAACAATTAGATTTTCTTCGAAGCTTTTTCTCGATTCGTTTGATTTATATAGTTGAAGCTTTGAGAGCTCGAAAAAACAATGACCGAGTTTCTAATAATAATCTCGACCGTCGATCAATTAAATGTTCTTATTTAAAGAAAACAAAAATAGTGATTTTTAGATTTTTCTCAAAGTTTTATTTGTCGATAATAAATAATTATTTGAAGAGAAAGGAGGACAAATAGAATAACAATTAGATTTTCTTCGAGCATTTTTTCGATTCGTTTGATTTATATAGTTGAAGCTTTCAAAGCTCGAAAAAACAACGACCGAGTTTCTAATAATAATCTCGACCGTCGATCAATTAAATTTCTTATTTAAAAAAGACAAAAAATAGTGATTTTTAGATTTTTCTCAAACTTTTATTTATCGATAAATAATTATTTAGCGGATGGAAGAGAAAGGAGGAAAAATAGAATAATAATTAGATTTTCTTCGAGCATTTTCTCGATTCGTTTGATTTATATAGTTGAAGAGAGACGAGTGGAATTTAGATATAAATAAAAGGAAGTCGAATTATTCGGATCGTAAATTATCAGCGGAGGGAAGGAGGGGGGGGGGGGGCGATAAATCGAGAAATTCTCGGGTAAAATTGCAACATAATCTACATCGTAGCAATTGCGACAAAGTTTCAGCGTCCTTTTCGCGATCTCAGAGGCCGAGGCTGCTATTAATCGAAGGAACGAGAGTCACACAGACGTGTCTTATTCACGCTAGTTGGCTAGAATGTGTGACGAGGTTGGATGTTAGCCAGCTGTTCACGCTTTTAACAGGTGTTTTAATTTTTTTTCGCTTCAATTTATCTCACGATTTTACCTAATTATCATCCTGGCATTATTCGCAAACTCGCAATATCGCGATCACACTCTCTGTCTCGGTGTTTCCGTCCAAAATTTCGCCTCGTCGTCTCTCTCCACGACGCTAATACCATCATTCGTTTTGAAAAATACATATTCGCTTTTATCAAAATTTTTTTTTCATTTCATCTAATTAACAAAATAAATTTTAAAACATTTTTCACCGATAACAAAATTTCGATAACATTCTCCCTTTGATAAAAATAATAATTAAGTCTTACGATTTCTTTTTTTTTTGGTCGGTGGTTGGCACGTGGCATGCAGTGGTCGCTCGAAGGAAAACCAAGGTCACGGGTCACGGAGGGTGGAAAATAAATTAACAAACATTGTTCACTATTAACAAAATTTCGATAACATTCTCCCTTTAATAAAAATAATAATATACATTTTTCGATTTCTTTTTTTTTTTTTGGTCGGTGGTTGGCACGTGGCACGCAGTGGTCGCTCGAAAGAAATCCAAGGCCACGTGTCACGGAGGGTGGAGAAACGCTATTATAGCCATATCCATTTACGTATAGGTATACAGCGTGAATCGCATAAAGTGTCGCACAGCAAATTCTGAGGTCGATGAGGCCATTACAAACAAAAGTTGCAAATAAACATTAGGGATATTGTTAATAATTTACGAGATATAAATATTTAAAGTTGGTCCAATCAGAGCGCGCCGAGAAGCGTTGAAGCCGCCCACCCCCATCTAACCGTAGATATAGCATAGATTAGGGCGTTACATTTGGGTGTGCAAAATTCAGAGCAGTCAATTAGATTGCTTGTATTTTTCCGCAGTCATTTTTTTTCTCGGGCATTGGCTGCTCTGAATTTTGCCCAACGTGCCGACAAGCGTTGAAGTCATCCACCCCCCGCCTAAATTCAGAGCAGCCAATGCCCGAGAAAAAGAAATGACTGCGGAAAAATACAAGCAATATAATTGACTGCTCTGAATTTTACAAATCCAAATGTTACCCCCTAATCTATGCTATATCTACGGCTAGGGTGGGAGTGGGTGGCTTCTCAATGCTTCTCGGCGCGCTCTGATTGGTCCGATTTAAAAAATTTATATCTCGTAAATTATTAACAATATCCCTAATGTTTATTTGCAACTTTTGTTCGTAATGAGCCCATCTACCTTGAAATACCGGCTGACACCCCTTACGCAATTCACCCTGTATATATGGCTAGATAGGGGTGGGCGGCTTCATCGCTTCTCGGTGTGCTCTGATTGGACCAACCTTAAATATTTATATCTCGTAAATTATTAACAATATCCCTAATGTGTATTTGCAACTTTTGTTTATAATGGCTTCATCTACCTCAGAATTCGCTGTGCGACACTTTATGCGATTCACGCTGTATAGCTCGATATATACGCGTTACGATAACAACCTTTTACTTTTCTCCCTCGTGGTGCTACGTTTTCAAGCTGCCACCCCCCCCCCCCTTCTTCTTTTTCTTTTATTTATCATATATCATGCCCATCACACGCAGGCGTTATTACATATATATTACAAAAACAGATTACGTGATTGTCCACAGCATACGCACAATCGTCCTAAAAATTCTATCAGCTTCCCCCACTGTCTTCTCCCACCCTTATGTTAATAGCAACAATATAAACAGCCTGGTTACATAACGTAACGTAACGAGGCTCGACGCGTCCGAATAAAATCCGGTCGCGTAACTCACGGATAATCGTACCGGCACGTATTCACGATTCGTAATACGTAATCGCTGATTGTCAATTTTGTTATCGTCTCCTCTCTTTCCCTCGTTCTTCCGCTTATGCTTCGTTAAATTCAGGATAAAATCCATTCTGGCAACATTCTTAAACCTTTATACATATATAAATAAATATATATTTTCGTACACAAATATTTAATATATATTTATATTATCACAGAGGAAAGTGACCAAATATGGAATACCATTTTGTTTTTTACGCATAATTTCCACAAATGTTATAAATAAAAAACTTTTTGTAGTAATTATTAACCATCATATATTTGCGCTTTATTTTGTAACAATTTTTGGTTATATTGATTAGTTGTAAGAAAAATTTTCATAAACTAAATAATGATAAAGGTACCTTAATATGGAACAGGTACCCCAAATATGGAATACTATAAACACTATCAAAAATTAATCTTTACTTATATGAGACTCTTTGAAAACTTTGGTATAACATAAAAAGAAACACAAGTTATTTGCAAAAATCACAAATCCAGTGGTCAGACTTTGGCCCAGCGCAATCATTATGTGCCCAGAGCCCACACATGAGACACTTGATCCATGTTTCCCCATGAGTATCATTCAAAAACAGCATACCACAGAAAATACATTCCGAATCTTCAGAATCTGAAGCTGTATATCCTATCAAGGCATCGGGCTCATTGTCTGTATATCAAACAGCACCATCTCCTCATCATCTGAATCCGAGTTAGGCTTAATCTTCGCTTTAGACTTTTTTCCTTTTGATTTCTTCTCGTTCTGTAGTCTACCAAAAGATTTTCAAGGGTTGTCCCTAAGACAGTTTTCCTTCCAAGTGTCGTAGCTGCTGCTTCTTTTGGGGGTAATTCGTTTTTCTAGCATAATCGAAACAAGGTAGATCTTGGCACATCAAAGTGTTTTGCAGTTCTCAAATAACCCATTTTTTTCTCTCTTACTAAAATTTTATAGCTTTTGCCATATGTTCTGAATTCCATTCTTTTCGCTTTCTTTTTGAGTTGACGCCAGCCATCCTGATAAAACGTGAAAAAATTATAATTAACAAAATCATCAAGTCAGCTGATACTTAAGAGAACCAATTATGGAATAATCCATAATTTTTTACTATGATCCGTCCATATTTGGGTTTTCCAATGACTTCAACCTGACATTCATATTTTTATATTTAAGAAAGTAATACAATCAAATACCGCTAAAACGTTCAAAAGAACATGTAAACGATCTCTAAAAGCTATAAAAACAATACTGTGTGCACTTTTTGTACGGAAAATACGTATTTTTTTTACATACCTTACAAAGTTATGCGGTAGCGACAAAACAAAACACTGTCACAACAACGAAAGTGCTCGCTCGACTGACGTGCTACAACTTGTACGCGCGAATGGGGACAGAAAGAGAGAGACAGTCACTGTTTATTACGTGTGTGAATTTCCGTTTCAGAGAAATGCTGGTATTCCATATTAGGGATACTGTCCTATATTTGGTCACTTTCCTCTAATATTATTATATTACATTTATATTATTATAATATTATTATTATATTATATTACATTTATATTATATTATATTATATTACATTTATATTATCATGTTATTATATTATATATATATTATTATTATTTTATTTTATATTATTATAATTATAATATTGTATTATTATTATATTATATTATAGTTATATTATTATTATTTTATATTATATTATTATTATATTATATTTATATTATTATTATTTTATATTATATTATTATTATAATATATTATTATTATTTTATATTATATTATTATTATATTATATTTATATTATTATTATTTTATTTTATATTATATTATTATTATATTATATTACATTTATATTATTATTATATTATATTTATATTATTACTATTTTATTTTATATTATATTATTATTATATTATATTACATTTATATTATTATTAGATTATATTCATATTATTATTATTTTATATTATATTATTATTATTATTATATTGTATTACTATTATATTTTATTATTATAATATTATTATATTATATAATATTTATATTATTACTTATATATTTATATATATTTTTGTACATATGTATGTACACGTACATATATTTATTGATATGAATAATTAGATGATATTTTGCGAAGTAGCTGAAATCGACGAGTACGGTCAACGTACTCGTTGAACCGTACGTTGTACATATACACGCGAATATAGAGTGAAGTAATAGGGTTGGGAGTACAGTGGTTACACTGTTTATCCGTAATACTCGGGTGTGAAATCTATTTGCGGAATCTCCGCTCTCTTTTCTCTCGGTTCGTCGTTTTCAAACTCGCGGGCTCTATAATCGTTCCACATCTCACTTCTCGCATGCTTCGCGTTGCCTCGGCTCGGTCGCTGAATATCCGCCCGTGCGAAGTGCACACGCCGCGTGTTTCCGGACACGGACGGACCCGAGCACATTTTTCATCTCGCTTTTTCTTTCTTCCTTTGTTTCTCTCTTTCTTCTGTTTCTTTTTTCTTCTTTTGTTTTCGCCAGTTGCATGTCTCGGCCTGTTCGTGCGACGCGAATATTAGCGAGGAATATATTGGTTCGCTCCCTCCCCCAACCCTCTCTTATCATCGGTTCTCTCGTCGAGAAGGAACAATGCGGTGAGAAAAATTGAACGACGTTAAGAGAAAAAGTTTCTCGCGTCACGCTCACGACTCGACTTCTCTTCTCTCTTACTTTTCCCATAAAGAAAATCTCCAATTTCGAAAAAATATCGTTCTTTTTCTTTCTTAAATCTATTTAAAATTCCATTTATACAAACGAAAAAAAAATTGTTTTTCTTTTCAATAAAATTGTTATCAATAAATATCACGAAATACATTTGTTTGTTTGCTTGCGTTTTTCCTGGAACTCTGACTTTGTCGCATGCGAAGATTTATACGCAGTGACGAGAGTCACCGTTGGAACAAAAACGCGCGAGAATTACGACTTTTTTTCTTTCTCTCCGAGCGAATTTAGTGCCCGTAGCACCGAGTGAGCCAAACAAAAAGAGTCGTTCTCGAATAAAACAACCAAAAATAAGAAAAAAAAAACCCGAAACGGAAGAAATTCCTTTTTGCAAACCTCTCTCGCGTTCCCGGTTATAGTTCGGTGTTTTCCGCATATAGAATCTTCGTGCGGGCTCTTCGCAACGTGTATATGTATTTGTGTGTGCGTGTTGTACAAGCTGGTGGGTGGGGGGTGGGGGGTGGAGAATTCGATCGATAAGAACCTCTTGCTGTGCGCGGCCTTCGAGCTCTCGATCGGAGCCGCGAGGTGAACGAAGCGAGCGAGAGACGGAAAGGTAAAGGTGCGAGCGAAAGAGGGGCGAGCCCAGAGAGAGAGTCAGCACGTGCTGCTCGTGCTAGAATGAAGCTCTCTGGGCTCGACCCAGCCGAAGGATGAAAAGGGTGGGTGGTGTTGGTTGGTAAGGAAAAGTGGAAGTGAGTTGGATTGCGGAGGTGGAGCTATAATTTCTCCTCTAATTTCGATCAGCCCCGCGAGCTACGAACGTCGTACGCTAACGAACCCTTTGGGACTTTATATTCACCCTCTTCCTCCTCCACCCCCTCCCAACTCCCTCTCATCTCTCGCTCTAGCCTCGAGTTAATTCTAATTTAAACGCGAAACAATTAAAAACCCATTTTCCAAAGAGAGACTGCACGACCCGAGAAATATGATTGTTTGAAAAAATAATTATGATTTTTATCGAATAAAAAAATAATCAAAAATTTTTTTTTTTTTTTTGGAATTGTCGAGAAATCGATTTTTGTTTATCGACTTTTTGAAAGATATTTTTATAGAACGTGTAACCATTGGTTTTTTGTTTGTTTGTTTTTATTATGTTCTTTTTTTTTAATTTTATAATATTGTTTTTTTTTTTTTTAATTCTTGTTACCATTTCGCAGTCTCCCCTCGCGTTTCCACGCGATCGCGTTTTCCTCGTTGTTTTATATATACAAGATGGTGTTGCACATGACTTGGGTGTGCTGAATGTGTGTTACTGGTGCGGCAATGGGAATATAACTCGTAGAGACTGTGAGGCGCCAACGGCACGCAAAACCGTCGCGCACGCTCGACGTGAGAAGGAGGGTTTATCCCCGCTCCCCCTCTCCCCTTACCATCCTCTCTCCCTCCGTTATATGAGAATTTACCGCCTCTCGCTCTTGACAATTTTATCGAATTAAAGAAAAGCCCCTAAGTCTCCTCGAGCGTATCTCGCGCGCACCAAGTTTATTGAATTATCGCGTATAAATAAATTTTAAATCTCATATTTGCATATTTGAAATTTTATTGCGCAATAATTATTAAAAAAAAAAAAAAAATGAAAAACACACGGAAATAAATATTGCTGAATTATTTGAATTGAGAATTGTTATAATAAATTTTAGGTACGTCAAATATTCGGGAAACTAAATTGTCATTTTATTTTACATTTCTCATATTTCGCATTTCGTGGAATAAAATAATAATTATTAAAATTCGTTCTTTTTATTGAAAATTATTAAAAAAAATTCCATCGTAAACGCGATAAAAGCGAAATAACAATTTTTCGTATTTCACTTTTATCTCGTCAACGATTCAAACTTTCATTTTCTTTCTCATTTTTCATATTTCACATTTCGTGGAATAAATCAACAATTTTAAAAAATTCGTTCTTTTTATTGAAAATTATTAAAAAATTCTATCCCAAACGAGTGAAATAACAATTTTTATTTTATTCCTCTCCTTTTTTTTTGTTTAATTAAAATTACACAACGAATGAAAAATCTACGTATATTTTCGCGCGACTGATAAATCGCTATCTCGAATATGACGGTTTCGCAGAATTTCGATTCGGTCGATGAAGCAGTCCCGGGGATGCCACGAAAAAAATATATCTATACACACATATAATATCGTTCCCTCTCTTCTCTCATTCGCTTCGACTTCCGCCTTCATCCAACCCCCGGGTATTTTATTTCCCAACGACTCGTATTTGCCGATTCCCCATAGTTTCCCTCGTAAAAACGTACCGTTGGCTTCTTCGCGTCGCGAATTTATTATTCATCGGTGATTTTGCTTCGACGAGGTGGAGGAAGGGAATGAGGGTAGAACGAAAGTCGTATCGTTTAGAGAACCCGCGAAATTGATCGCACGAAGAATATCGGTTACGAATAAGGAGCAAAATACACGTTTCGTATCGATGATAATAAGGAACAAAAAAAAATTACTTTCTTTGTTTCATTTTTTTTATACGGAAAATATATTTATACGTAATCGCGTTGGGTGGATTATCGAGAAAGCTCTATCGCTCTCTTTCCTCCCTCGCTCGCTCACTCTCTTTTCCTCTTCCAACCCCTCTCGGACTCTAGTAGTGTTCCCATAGCAGCATTGACCGCTTCTATTTATATAACACACGACTCTCGTGTCTCCCCGCTGGCTCAGACCACCCTCAAGTACGTCGTTTCTCCCTCTCGTTTTCTTCTTCTTCTTCTTGCAACAATTTTCTTCGACGTATCGGACATTATACTTAGATACATTTCTTCCTCTCGGCGAATTTAGCATCGAACCAATTTCTCGATTCTACCTTCATTTTCTTTTTATACATAATTCGTCGTTTCTGTGATTTGTTTTCTTTGATAAAAATCCTGACTTTAGTCATTAAGAAATCTGCTTGGATTTTGATCGAAATTCACGAGAAGAATCTTTTCTACGCACGTGCGTGACATTGTTTGACTCGATCGACTTATATACATTTCTTCCTCTCGGCGAATTTAGCATCGAACCAATTTCTCGATTCTACCTTCATTTTCTTTTTATACATCATTCGTCGTTTCTGTGATTTGTTTTCTTTGATAAAATTCGTCACTTTAATCATTAAGAAATCTGCTTGGACTTTGATGAAAGTTCACGAGAAGAATCTTTCCTACGCACGTGCGTGACATTGTTTGACTCGATCGTAGCGAAAACAAAAAAAAACAAACAAAAAATCGTTTCTCATCGAGGAGGGATAAATTTATATCTATATTATTTCACCCCTCCCATTTCGCGAACACGAACAAGCGAGGGTGTTCGGCGCGATTACATTCGGCCCGATTTAATCGGGACGTAATTTTTTTTTGATACGAAAGGTCAAGGTTTTTTTTATAGACACACACGTATATATAGCTGTAAATATATTAATACGCGAACATTGGACAAACGCACGCACGTGTATTTAACTCGACGTGTTTTTTTTCCTTCGCTTTATACGAAGGAGAACAAAAATATAACGTCTTCTGTCCTTGTAGCGAGCGAGATTGGAAAGATTAAAAAAAAAAAAAAACAATTTTTTAAAATTAAACGTCGCAAAATATTGAATTATTGGAGAAAAAAAATTGATATTTTATTTCGAGCAGTTCGATATATTATATTTATGAATCCCGGCAAGTAGAGAGGGCAAGGAGGGACGTCGATGCACTTCGGTCGCATCGACGTTTCCATCGGATTTTTCCTATTATTTGCAATTCAAGGAACAAAACGTGCCCCTTGCGCACATGTGTAGGATAAAATTCGTTTATTTTTAACTTTTTTTTCTTCTTCTTTCTTTTTCCATGAGCGCGCTCGTGCAAATTATCGAACGGCGTACATCGTGGAATTTCATGGGGGGGAATGTGTCTCTTCTTTTCCTCGTCGTACATACAACGTGTGCGAGACGCCAGGTAACGTCGCTGCCACGTTAATCGAGTTACGACACTATTATGTTCTATTAATACGTAGATAGCGAGGAGCGAGTGGAAACAGACGAATGTATGCGCGCGCGCGCGTGTGTGTGTGTGCGCGCGCGCGCGCGTGTGTGTGTGTGTGTGTGTGTGTGTGTGTGTGTGTGTGTGTGTGTGTGTGTGTGTGTGTGTGTGTGCGTGTGTGAGAGAACGAAAGATAGAGAGAGGGAGATAGACATAGAGAAGCGCCGCGCCGACTGCTATGATCGAGCGTGACGACACCTTCGAGAAAATCGAAAAGCCGGAGCGAATGGCCGTGATAAAATAGCTCGTTTGTTCGTAGAAATAAAAAAAAAACTTTGAAAAATCACAAGCTCGTTATTAAATTATTGTTATTTTCTTTAATTAATTGGAAATAATTACAGCTATTAGGTATTTTTAATTGAAACGTATATAGTTAGAAAATAATTAATAATTGTGCCTTAGTTTATAAGTTAATAATTTAAATAATTAAAGTGTAATAATTACTATAATTAATGCTATAATAATATTATTATATTATTATATTATTATATTGTTATATTATTATATTATTATATTGTTATATTATTATATTATCAAATTGTTATATCATTATATTATCAAATTATTAAATTATTATATCATTATATTATTAAATTATTATGTTATTAAATAATTCATATTTAGAATATAACTAATTATTACTACAATTTCTATAATTAATTATTTTCTAAAATAATTCATATTTAAAAAATAATTATTATATCTAATTATTTAGAAGATGATTTCTTCCTTTCTTTTTTTCTTTTTTTTTTTTTTTTTTGTAATTTCGCACATTCCTCTCAATTCGCACACTCACTTTATTTCATGGGCGAACGGACACACGCTCCTCCTTTTCCGTTCGGACAGACATTTGTATTATACTCATAAATATATATATATATATATACATATATAGCTACGTTGTATGTATTTTAGGTATAGACACATGGAAAAGTTCAACACACAAAACAGTGTGCCTCCGGTCTATTTTCGTAAGAGCCGAATTTATTTTCGTACTCGCGCTGTTTCCCCGAGAATTTCCAATTGGCCGAAACTCTCGGTAGTGGCAGAAGCACCAACTCGGCCCGCAGCATCCACCGTCTATTTCTCTCTTTCTCTCTCTCTCTCTCTCAATCTCTCTCTATACCGCGTATGTATTTCTTCTTCCCTCGCGAGTTGCGCGCCGCCTCGATCATCGCGTGGTTTTGCCACGATACAGTCTCGCGAAACGTTTTCTCGACGTGAACATTTCTCTCTCTCCCTTTCTCTCTCTCTCTCTCTCTCTCTCTCTATCTTACCGTTTCTCTCTTGTGTAAAATTACTATAGGTATACAAGCATTTGGCCAAGTGCTCGCCACATCCCCGGTAAACGAAATTCCTCAAGATTTGAAATTCCACTCGCTGCTTTTCCTCGCATCGAATCGCCAACTGGCCAACTCGGTTTCGTCCTCCTCTCGTTCTCGCAATCAAGGAAATATACGAATTAATATTCGAATGAAATTTCGACAATTTCCTTTACGAATAAGAAACAATAAAAATTAATCAATCAAAATTAAATTCGTTGATTGGTGAATCGAGAATTTAATTAATCGATACAATTTTATTATTTTTGATTAATACGATTGAATAAATCCACGATTATTTCATTTCATCGAAACAATTATTAATTCGTCGTTCGTTTGAATTAAATTGTAATTAATCGGATCGTTTTAACGATTCGATTATATCGAACGAGTCTCATCGAATCGTATAATTACGATTCGATATCAAGAAAACAAAATTGTTTTCGTCGCGATCGAGTCGCGAGGAATTTTTATTTTCGCGCTCGAGACGCAAATTTTATTCGTAAAAGTATTCTCGTTTCGGCCAACAGTCCAAACGCAACTCGGTCAAAGTCGCGAGTCGGTACAAAAAAAAGTCTCTCCTCCCCCGTCGCGTCGCTCGTCACAAACGCAAAAAATCGTCGGTCGAAAAAACATCCTCGTATTTCCTCAAAATGTGGAAGAGCGGGAGGGAGGAGGTGATAACAAATGTTTTCGAATTTCTGGCTTAACAACGACCGTTCGTTCCCAATTTTTTGCTCACTACTGGAATCAAAATTCTTCATTTTTTAATATTTTGAAAATTCCACGACAAAATCGTAATAACAAAAGACCTTCGTCTCGTCCGATACGCGACAATACAAAATTTAATTCAAACGTTTCGTCACACCCGGAAAAAAGAAACGAAATTTTCGTCCCTCGTTTAAATTTCCAAACTTCATTTCTTGTTACAACGATAATGCAAAAGGAATTAAGAAAAAAAAAAGAAAACAAAATATTTGTATAAAAATTATCGATGAAAAAAGTCGGATAGAGAACGGAGACGCGAGACGGGGAGAAAAGCAAATGAAGAAGATCCATATAGCTCGATTCTATTCGAGTCCTGACTCTGGTAAAATGCCAATTCTATTTATTCGAGCGAAGGCGGCTTTCGCATTGTGTCCCCGCGTTAAATTTGTTATGTAGTGTATTAAAGTCAGGACGGTGCTAGCGAATTGGAGAGGAGAGAATGAGAATCGGAGAGAGAAGTGTTGACGGCGGCCAACCGCGAGTATATTAGCGATAACTCGTCGTCTATCACGCTCGTTCGTACTGCGATTCACCTCCCTCCCCCTCTCATTCTCTCGTTCTCTCTCTCTCTCTCTCTCTCTGTCTCTTTCTCTCTCTCTCTTTCTCTCTCTTTCTCTCTCTTTCTCTCTCTTTGCACTAACATACGCATATCGTATCGTCATTCTTCATTATAGAAGCATCGAAAGTAAAAAATAGAAATGATTATTGAATCTCAATGGTCGATAATTAACTGTCTACGATAAATATATATATATACAGGGTGAATTTCATAAGGTGTAACAGGCTTTATTTTAAGGTAGATGAGATCATTACAAACAAAAAGTGCAAATATACATTAGGGCTATTTTCAATAGTTTACGAGATATAATGTTTTAAAGTTGGTCCAATCAGAGCGCGCTCAGAAGCGTTTGAACCGCTCACTCCCCGCCCTAGCAGCCAATGCCCGAGAAATAAACATGACTGCGTAACAATATAATAAATAAAATTGACTGCTCTGAATTTTGCAAACCCAAATGTAACGCCCTACACTGTGCTATCTCTACGGTTAGGGCGACAGTGGGCGGCTCCAACGCTTCTGAGCGCGCTCTGATTGGACCAACTTTAAAACGTTATATCTCGTAAACTATTGAAAATATCCCTATGTATATTTGCAACTTTTGTTCGTAATGACCCCATCTATCTTAGAATAAAGCCTCGTTACACCTTATGATAATCACCCTGTATATCATAAATGTATGCATGTGTGTATGTATCGTAGGCAACGAATCAGTAGCTCATTAACAACTAGAGTCGTCCTCCCTCTTGTTATCAGTTATTTTTATTTCCTCGGGGTCAAAGTTCTCGATCGTCCAATATACCGTCCGATCTGTCGGATTTTTAATTATCGTCCTAAAATCCGTGAAGCATTAATTATTTCATTCGCTACAGGTAGGAAAACGTATTTTCGTACTTCTCGGTCGTCTGTCGTAGGACAAAATGCTTTTTGTATCCTCGTTTATAAAATGTCTCGTATCTTCGTCCCGTCATGCTTCAGTGATTCTTTACGATAGACCGCGTATATATATATAAATATATATAAATGTATGTAGACATTTACGTGCGAGAAAAGTTTATAGAGACAATCGTCGCGGTGAAAACCTTGATGATGATAAACTGCACTTGGCACACACACATACCCACACACGCACACACATACACACATACACTCGGTCATCGCGCGTACGAAAAAAGAAAGTTGGGCGCAAACCCACGATTATTTTCGCGACTTCGCGATGACGAACCTGTAACTATAAATCGCTTTTGCCCCGCGAAAATAAATTTCTCGACTCGATCCATTTCTATTACTTACATAAACAAACAAAAAATTAAATAAAAAAATCCGTTATAAAAAAAGTCAACAATTATGAAAAAAAAGAACAAAGAAAAAAGAACGTATCGATAATCGATTCGAATCGATAATAATAATAATAGTATTTCGTAATATTTCAAGCTCGTGAGTTATTTTTAGAGCGCATCGGCTCGACGACGATACTAAAAATATCGAAAGGCAATAATAAAAAAAAAAAGAAAAGAAAAATTAAAAGAAAAAAACATATTTCTATCGCACCAACGATCCAATTTACGATCTAATTCCTCGCTCAAATTCCTCGACGACGCGTGTAGTCTCGCGCGCGTGCGCACACACACTCGCAAACACACACACGTGGATTTATTTCAAGAACCGTTGGTCGTCGTTACATGGTATGTAACAACGCGCGTCGAGAGTGGCGCGCGAGCCTTCCTCGTTACAGGTGTCTCTCGTGTGTGACGCGCGGTACACACGCCACGTGATACGAAACGACGCCACGCTCGCTACATACCTAACCACCGTCGGCTTAATCGATCGTACATCGTTAAAGAAAAATTAATAAGAGGGAGAGAGAGAGAGAGAGTGAGAGGGAAAGAAAGAAAAAAAAAGAAACATAACACGACACAGGAGAGAGAGAGAGAGAGAGACAGACAGACAGACAGACAGACGTCGTCACGTGGAGAACGTGGGTAGTTATATATCGGATTGTAAACATAACCTAGATTCTCGTACGACAACGACAACGACGACGACGACGAAGATGGAGAACGGAGTCGGATGCGACGCAACGAGAGAGACAGAAAGAGAGAGGGGGGGATGTGTGTGTGTGTGTGAAGGAGAGCTTGGAGGTGAAAAGAGGGCGAACCAATAACCTAGCCTAATAACAAGAAAAAAAGAGAGGGAAAGCGAGTGACGAGATCGGTTGATGGAGGATGAGGGAAGGAAGAAGAATAAAAAAAGAGTTTCGAAGCCGGTCCACGCAAAGGTCACTCGAGCAGGAGAGAGATGGAAAGGGATTGAACAGTGATAAGAGAGGTGTGCAGAGAGGGTTGCAGACTGGGTAGAAAGAGCGGGGGGAGGAGGGTTGAGAGGACGAGAGAGGGGGGATGTCTATTTATAAACTCGCTCGCAACCCTCTTTACCAGTCTACCTTTTTTTTTCTTTCTCTCTTTGTCTCTCGACGTGCGCTGGGAAACGCTCTCTCGGTGCGAAGGAAGGAGGGAGAGAGAGAGAAAGGGAGAGAGAGAGACAGCTATCCGCTCGCGCTCCTCCCACGAAAACCTGCAGCAGCTTCTATTAATAGTACGACCCCGCTATCTCCTTCTCTCGCGAGCATTACATACCATCTATAACTTCTACCGTGCTCTCATATAGATACGGCGCAGCCTGAAAAGTGAACACGGGCTCTCTCGACCGTGAGCTGTTAGCGAGTCTCACCGGGCTACCTTTTTCTTTATTCTTCTTCGTTCCCTCTTCTTCTTCGTCTTCTTCGTCCTCTTCGCCCTCGCATCCGGAGATATCAAGTATCGGGGGAGGGGGCAGGTAGTTTCTTTTGTAATTTTGGCTTTCGGTCTTAGACCGAGCAATACAATTACTTGAGAAAGATAATTTTAAATTGAAGAGACAAAATTTAACAAATTTTAGTTTTTAATTTGAAAATAATTGTTCAATAATAATTATTATTATTTATCGTTGTTATGTGAGTTATGTTATCATTGTTGCTATTATTATCTGGAGATATCTCGAGAGCGCCAATTTCAAATTAAAAAGACAAAATTTGACAAATTTAATTTTCAAATTTTTAAATTACGTTCAAATAACAATAATAATCATTTATCCCTGTTATTCGTATAATTGTTTATCATTGCAGATTTTTATTAATCGTAAACATTAATCGGATAGAAATAAATCGAAGCTCGAGAGCGGTTGAATAAATTCCTCATCCCCCTTTGAAACAATTATGGATTCTCTACCATTGGCACGTTTTCTCTCCCTCTCGCGTATTCTTGTTTCACATGTTTGTGTAGATAAGTACGTACATAGTTCGTATCGGTGGTATAGATATGTACGTGTCACGTTTGCCCTAGGTGAAAAGCGCGCTAAGGGGTGCGCACGAGAATCGAGGCTTGCGAAATTGGTGCAAACCCACACGCGCTCACACATTTATTTGCTCATAATAATGATGTAGATACTCGCGCCATGCGTGAGTAGAGGTTACTTTTTTTTAAAGATTTATAACGTTGATCGACCGACCGACTGTCTCTTTATACAGGGTGAGTTTCATAAGTATTCTCAAACTTTATTGTAAGGTAGTTGGGATAATTACGAACAAAAATTGCTAATATACATTCGGGATATTTTTAATAGTTTACGAGATATAAAATTTTAAAGTTGGTCCAATCATAGCGCGCCGAGATACGTGGGAACCGCCCACTCCCACCCTAGTCGTAGAGATAACACAGTGTAGGTCGTTACATTTGGGGTTGCAAAATTCAGAGCAATCAACTTTAGTTATTATATTATTACACAGTCGTTTTTGTTTCTCGGGCATTGACTACTAGGGCGGGGGGTGGGCGGCTCCAACGCTTCTCGACGCGCTCTGATTGGACCAACTTTAACAATTGATATCTAGTAAACTATTAAAAATATCCCCAATGTATATTTGCAACTTTTGTTTGTAATGATCCCATCTACCTTAGAATAAAGCCTGTTACACCTTATGAAATTCACCCTGTATATCATATATCTCTCTCTATATATTATATCTTATCTTGTTACTATATTTACACTTTATGTGATTATTATTATTTTTTTATAATTGGAGAATTCTTTGGGAGAAACCTCAGCCCAATTTCGTTTATATTATTATTATTATTATTATTATTATTATTGTATCTTTTCAATTTTTGGAAATTTGGCCAACTTGCGCAAAACGTAAATTTGCAAATTTACGAATTTGTGTGGCTTGTGAATTTATGAGCTTTCTGTATTTGCTACATAGCTAGCTAGAGCATAATTAAATTTATTAATCGATTAATCAATTTATCTCTCGTATTTATTATTTTTTATCTTTATTCTTGTATCGAATTTTATTTTCTAAGTTTTCTCTTATGAACTTTTGTGAGAACGTAACGAAATGATTATTGTATCTTGGAAAATTGTAACAGTTTGCCCCAAAGTACACTAGGGCATAATAAAATAATCGTATCATATCATATTACATATATCTCTTCACTGTACTTAATTTAATTAATTTCCTGGGCTAATTAAGTATCCCTAGATCATAACAATTAACTACTAAAAGATTATTATAAATTCTCAAAAAACGCCTACAATTAAAACGACAATTAACGTGCATGTGCATAATTAGAAGTAATCTGCATTATTTAAATTTAAGTGAACTATTGACATTTGTATGTATCATATTTGTCCCATAGTCTTGCTAAGGCATAATAAATCAAATCAATCAATCAATCAGTCTCTTGCCTTCTCTTACATAATCTTTCTCCATTCCAATTTTCTTTTTTTGTTTCATTTCGCTCCTTTCTTTTCTGAAAAACACACGATTCATTGTAAAGAAATGTAATTTTTTGCATTCGTTTTAAAAACGTGTTTATTATGACTTATCACGAATAGGGCTTAAACGATGGGGTCGACAGGGGGAGGGGGGGGGGTGTAATTTCAAATGAGAAGGGAGGGCGCGCGACGACACGACGCTCGCGTCACTCCCACGAACTCGAGAGGAGCCAGCATCCTGCTCCGGAGTACTCGCGACGACGATCACGTCGACGTTGTCTTCGCGATTTTCGTTCTCTTCTGTCTCTCCTCTCCTACACTCTCTGAGTCAGAGGCACGGCGCCGTGCGTGGCGCCATCCGACTTTCGCTCTCTTCGATTTTTCTCTCTTTCTCACTTCGTCCATATTTCTCTTACCGTTGCGCGAACCTCCGGTAACGGAGACGGCTAGTCAACGACGTTAAGAGAGAGAGAGAGAGAGAGAGAGAGAGAGAGAGAGAGAGAGAGAGAGAGAGAGAGAGAGAGAGAGAAAGAGAGCGAGTGTCTCGACGAACTCGTGCAAACTTGCCACGCGAAACCGAAAGACTTAATAGCTAGAATTTATATGTGAGTCTGTATGTGAGTGTGTGTGTATGTGTGTGTGTGTGTCTAGAGCACAGTGACTCTCGTACCAGATACATAAATGCAATTTCAAGAGGTTTAATAAATTGTACGCTATACATACTCTCGTATTACATTCGGCTGAAAATAGACGAACGTACGAACGAGAAAAGTGCAATTACGTGGAATAAAATTATTTTCGGAACACTATAATCAAAAAAAAAAAATTCATCGATCAAAAAAACGAGATTCTTGTATTTTTTTCGTATTGCGATTAATCAAAGTATTCATGATTATCGATTGAAACGAGAATAGATCGAAAGGACAAGCATTTATCTCGTCGTTTGATAAAAGAGATATTTCTTGAACGCTAATTTTAGCCTCGCCCTTAAGACTCGTCGCGTTCACCTCCTCTCGAAATGGCTTACTATTAATACGTTTTACGTTCTACGACGCAAGACGGTATCCCAACACCGACAGATTATATATATATATATGTATAAATATATATATACGTGTGTGTGTAATGACTATTAACGAGACGAAACCCTTTGAGACAGAGACGAAAAAAGATACGATAGCGAAGCCCCGGAGTAAAAATATAAATCTCATGTTGCTTAAGTATACAGTCTTCTCGTATATTCACGAACCTTATAATTGACCCTTGGAAGGCATAGAGAATATCCCCCAACAATTTTATTTTTCGTCAAGCCTCCCCTGCCAATTTCGTGGCTTTAAAATATTTCGCGAATTTTCGCGAGAATCGACGTGGCTAAGTGAAGAATAGAAAATCTTTCACATATATAGACATATATGCGCGTGTATCAATCGAGAAACCGAGTGCGCTCGAATCGACCCTCGTTGACCCAGATTCTGAATTCGGTACGCGCGGGAACCAAAAAAAATATATATTTAAGGTTCTATATGTCCGATATGCATATAGCGATATGTGTGTATTTTTAGTCGAACGACGAAAAGTTCTTCGGATTTAAATTTCGGTCTGTTATTTATATAATTCAGGATTATGTTAGATCGAACAACGACGATTAATTATATTTATATATATTCGTATTTAATTATATTATACAAATATTAGTATTATATTATATTATTAATATTTTATATAATTATATTAATATTAATTATAATTAATTATATATATATATACCTATATATTAATATCTAATTATATTATACTAATATTAATATTATATTGTTCTGTTAATATTTTATATAATTATATTAATATTAATTATAATTAATTATATATATATATATATCTAATTATATTATACTAATATTAATATTATATTGTTATATTAATATTTTATACAATTATATTAATATTAGTTATAATTACTTATGTATATAATTTAATAATATACGATTATTATTAATTACATTAATGTAAATTATTAATTACTAAATTTATTATGTATATACAATTTAATGATTAATAATTAGTATTAATTTAATTACTAATAATCGTAAATCGTATATCATTAAATTAATTATTATTATATTGATATTAATTATTAAATATCAAATATAAATTAATATAACATTTTTTTAACAATAACCATACACTTTTTTTGAACCCTCGCGTAGTTCTTGCCTATGTATTTTAACAGACTGTCGTCAGAAAAAAAACGTTAAGTATCGATTTTGTGAAAAAATATGAAATTTTTAGAATTTCATTCCTACAAAAAAATACGCAAAAATTTCGAATACTTAGGATTCTGAAAATTATAGTTCGAAGTTTGTAATGTACGAATCGTGTATATATATATATATATATATATAGGTATACACATATGGGGAAAACGAAGAAGAAAGAACGGCGAATATTAATCCGTGTTTTAACACGTGTGGCCGTTTATTTTTGTGTTCATTTTTAGATCTCGGTATTTTCGAACGGTTCCCAACTATTTTTGACGTATCCTCGACTTTCCTCCTCCTCCTCTCACGCTCTTTTCTCTCCGTTTCTTTTCAATCATCCTTCCACAAACTCGCAACACTTTTTAGATCCGACCACCCGACAACACCCCTTTTTCCATCGCTCTCTTTATTCTCTACCTCCGCGATCCACGAAAAGCAAAAATTCATCAAAAATTTCGTCATCTTCCGTCGCGACCTCGACGATCATCGTTTTCGTCGCTGTTGGCGAGATACTTAAATAACAAGAAAAAGAACAAACCAAAAAACACACACACATGCTGTCGTAAAATTCGCCAAAAAAAAAAAATTGCGAGTCTTCGTCTATAACAGCGTTGTGCGAACAAACAAAAATTCTTTTTTCTTTTTTTTTTTTCGTCTCTCGGGAAAAAGAGCGAGTCTGAAAGAGTTGGTAAAAAATTGTGAAGGGGAAGTTTTTTTTTGTTTAAGGGCGCGTATTTATACGATGAGCTCGAGAGAAAAGACCTCACGCTGAGGCAGACACGCTCGTTGCAAAGTACACGTATATATATATATATATATATATATATATATATATATATATATATATATATATATATACATACATATATGTAAGCCTGAGTGTACTTGAAGACTGCAAGTGCGAGTCGCGAATGTCCCACGGACAGTGTAGTTAATGTTTTCCCACTCGCATTTTCCCCTGACACGAAAAATTACCACAGAATTCTCCCACATTTATTCCCTCCTTGCATCATAATTTTGATTAAAAATAAATGAATAAAAATAAAAAACAATTTTTATAAATCGAATTAGGATAATTTCTTCTTTTTTTTTTTTTGTTCCTTCATACTTTTGATTTATTACTCGTGCCTATTACGAGCTAATGGGAATACTTTGTTTTCTCTCTTGTTTCAGGTAAGAGATTTTTATTCCATCCGAGAATGTCTGGCGTTAGTTTACGCGCGAGTCCGCTCGGTCGCAGTTGCGTTTGCGTGGCTCTCGCGGATACACGCGAGGGATGTCCGCCAAGTGTGATAAGGAGAGAGAGAGGGACAGAGCTAGCGAGCGAGAGAACAAACGAGGGAGAGAGAGGAGGAGGAGGAGGAGGGAGAGGGGGAGGTTTCATCAGGTATAGGTAGGTAGCTAAAAATAGAACCGGTACATCATATCGAGCGGTTAGTTATAAATAGATCCGTGACGACGACAACGCCGAGGTCTAACTCAACCTTACCCCGTTCACCCCTCGACTGTACGTGTATATATGAAATATTATCTATACGTACGTAACATCCACGTATATATATATATATACACCCATAAATACCAGATAACAAAGAATCGAGAAACCGGAGGGTGCCTGGATTACGCTCGTGGCGTTTAAATAACTTTCACAAAATAACTCAGCGATGTTAACAAAAAATCAAAAAAATATACATATTTATAAAATAATAGTAATAATAATTCACAGGAAATATCTTCCTCGAATGCAACCGTCGTGGACGGAAAAACTTGGCAACTAAATATTCGTAAATAAAGATGAAACATTCCGCACAGGAATCGAGGAAGGAGGCGAAGCTAATAAAGATTGCGAATGAGTCATGTTTGTGTGAATTACATCATTTTGACGGATGTAATTTTATTTAATTTTTTGTATTGTAATTTTGTTTGCTCGTGGAAGTTTGGACGATTATGAAGAGGACAAGTGGAAATTGGGGTTGGAGAATGAAAAATGTGTTTTTGCTTTTGTTTTAGTGCAAGGGTTGTTTTATGCACAGCTGCACAGAATCGAGGAAAGAGACGAAGCTAATAAAGATTGCGAATGGGTCCATGTTTGTGGAAATTACATCATTTTGGCGGATGTAATTTAATTTAATTTTTTGTAACGTAATTCTGTTTGTTCGTGTAAGTTTGTAGGATTATGAAGACGACAGGTGGAAATTGGGACTGGAGGGTGAAAAAATGTGTGTTTTGTTTTTGTTTTAATGCAAGGGTTGGTATGATGGGGATGATAATTATCCTAAAGTGATAGACGGTTGGACATTTGGCAAGAACTCAAACATACGTTTCTCGCTGTTTTCTCTCTCTCTCTCTCTCGTTCTACCGAAGCCATTAAATCAAATGGATCGATGAACGCCAAGGGAGATGGTTGAGCTAATGTCCTGGTGTTGGGCGTGTATGACGACGTTAAAAGGGTGGTGGGCGGTAGACAGAGAGTGAACTATAGCGCGAGCGAGAACGGAAAGACAGATGGAGTGAAAGAGAGAGAGAGAGGGAGAGAGAGAGAGAAAGAGAGCGAGGGGGGTGAGAGGGAATAGCAACCTTGTGGCTATTCTTGCCATTGAGACGTACTGTGATCGATGAGAGCGGGAACTTCCTTAACCATTGCATTACCCAGGAAAGAAAATTGTTTCATTTGATTTCAACCAAAAAACTAAAACTTCAAAAATCCCGATTCGACGAAATTTCAAAATTGTTCAATAATAAAAGGGCAAGGAATAACGTTGAAAAACAAAAGTTGTCTTTTAATCAGGATGAACCGTAACGCGAACGATAAATTGCAAAATATGTTTCGCCAATTTCGTCGAAACGAAATCTCAACGAGGGAAGAAAACAATGTGCTGACGACTCGGCTGCTCTCGCGATAACGAAACTTCCGGTAGCCGATCTCGAACGATGACGCTTCTCGTCCCACGGAATTTTGATAACTCGAGAATTTTCTTCTTTTCTTTTTTAAATCCCTCGCGATTAACTCGCTCGCATTCCTGCCTTATCGTTTCCCTAGATTTGCGTCCACGAAACAACGAACGATAGCGAGTATAAACGACGAGAATCAAAGATACGAATAATTATTGCGAAATTGAAGATGGTGTCAAAATTTTGAATCGATCGATACGAGAAAAGTTTCCACTTAACGTTCGAAAAGATTCTGCTTTTGTTTTCAATCGCCCTTCGACAATTTTCCAAACGTTGGTAATTTCCAAACGTTCGTAATTCCCAAACTTTCCACGGAAGTATTTTGCATTTGTTGATTAAGCTCGCGTACTTTAGAAACCGATATTGCGCAACAACGACGTCGTCCTGCGGTCTTTATCGTGCCGCGAGTTCGCTATTCTTGAATAATCGATCCGGTTCGCGATTGACCACCCTACTGTTTCGATAGCTAATTATGGAATCCACGAAAGACGGATTTGAACACGACGAGATGTAATTACTCTCTTATTGGCTTACGCGATATCATTCTCTCAGACACACGTAAATAAATGTGTGTATACAATATCTACGTATGTAACAATTATATGACGAGAGTTTACGTAGCAACATCCATAATAGATTGTCCGTTTAACTCTTTCTCTCTCGGGAAGCTTGCAAATACGTAACTTTATAACAATCGCCAATTGTGGAGTATATTGTGTACTTATTCGTTAATGTCGCGACTTAATCTCACTCGAGCGATCTTGAAATATCGTAATTTTCTTGACGTTTTTTGTTTTGTTTTTAATATACGCGGGGCCGTTATATTCTCTTTCTCTTTTACGCGGAAATTCACGTTTCCCGGAAACGTCAAATCCTCGGGAATTGCGTCGTTGGCGCGCGAACTTATCCCCGACAACACGAATGTCATCGACCTCGTAGCTCAAAGTCGCGTAGCAAGATTTAAACGCATCGTTTATCTTTTTTTTCCCAACGAGTTATTTTCCATTCTATCGTGTGTATTGCCGAGATAAATAATCAGCGTTATATCGTAGAAAACGTTTTTTTTTAAATGTTGGAATAGTTACGAGGTTTCAAATAAGACCTTGAAGTTGTTACGTTCAAAAGTTGTTTATCGTTGTTATTTTGATCGCTCTGGGGTTTTGAATCACTCGATTCGAAGTTCGAATTGAAAACTAGTTTGAAGACTAGATCGAAGACTAATTGGAAAACTTGTTCGAAGACCGATTCGACGACGACTTTCGAGAAGTGGCGTTACAGGTTATGGTTGTTGCTCAACGAGTGCGAGGGAGATAGTCGCGATATACGATCGGCAAAATCTCCGTCGGGAAGCTACCGAGCGGGATGAAATTTAGCTCAGTAACTTCGTGCCACGATTCTGCTTTCAACGAGCTCAACTTCATTCCGATCGGTTGCTTGGTAACGGAGAATTTGCAAAACGCGTTTTCGAGGTGGAGCGTCTCAACGAGAGGGAGTAAGATAGGCGTGAAATACGATTGGCAATATCTCCGTCGCGAAGCAATCGAGTGAGATCAAACTTAGCTCAACAAGTTCGTGCCACGATTCTGCTTCCAACGACCTCAACTTCATCCCGATCGGTTTCGTAGTTACGGAGAATTTGCAAAACGCGTTTTCGAGGTGGAGCATCTCGTCGGGTAGAAATTACTCCCTCCATTTATCGTTCCTAACTTCATTGCCGAATATAGATCTCTGCGTATTATTGTCATTAACGTATAAAAGAGTACAATTTCGCTCCTATACGCGATATAAGCCGTGCGAGAGAATAATCGTATCCTCTCCGTGGCTTCGTAGCGTATCCCGCGAGTGATAAAGGCGTGTGTATACCATAGTCCAAGCGGAGCGCGGACGTAACAATGCGTGTGTTTAAAAATAGAATTGTCGGGCCGGGGTCGGGCGGTCGGTGTGCCACGGTTCGTTTGCCGTCCGCACGGTGGCGCCACCGTCGGTATCGTCGTACCGTAGTCAGCGGGCGCGAAAGGTCCGCACGAGAGAGACGCTGCCGTTCCGCCAGTTCACGTTCGTCACGCGTACCAGCTGCTTCGTGCGCGCCGTGCCATCAAATCGTAATCGTGTTTTATGTTACTTTTTTCAATCAAACGAGATTTGCGCCTGTGCCCCGACCACGACGGATAAACTCTCAAACCTCAAACGATTAATCCCAACGTCGCGAGTTAATTAACTTTCATTGTTTTCTTATTTCGCATCGATCCTCCTCGATGCGACATCGTCGAAAAAGTTTATCGCGCACGCTTGCGAACTTCTCGTATCGATAATCCCGTCTCGTATCGATCCACGCATCGATTAATCGATTCTATCGAATACACGTAGCAAAAAGGAAACAAAAAAAAAGAAACGAAACAGGAGCCAGGTAACAATATTTACCTAAAACCAACACTCTTAATGTCAGTATAATTCATCGTGTGTTGGGTGGAGTGCGCGTGTTCGATTGATCGATGTACAGCAAGATATAACGTATATATATATATATACACATATAATACGTATCTAGAAATATAGAAGAGAGAATAAGATAGAGAGTGCGCGTTGGCTGTTTTCGTTCGGTGGTCGATGACAGCAGAAGTTTCGCGTCAGGTCTCTCGATAAGAACCGAAAAAAAAAGGAAAAAAAAAGGAAACATCAACGACAAGTGGTAGATAGAGAAGCCGCGCGCGTTGTGGCGCTTCAATCAGTCTCTCTCTCTCCCTCTCCCTCTCTCTCTCTCTCTCTCTCTCTGGTTCGTGACTCCATCGTCGAGAACTTGAGATAGGCCTCGCTGGTTACTGCTGCAGTGCAAATACACGCACGCTGCGAAGATCCCACTGTCTTTCGCTTGGAGGGGAACGCGTCTTTTTTTCTCTCTCTCTCTCTCTCTTTCTTCTCTCCCCTCCCCAATCTTTCTTCTCCGTGTGTATATCTGTGTATCTGTGTGTTTCACTGTGCGTGCTCGGTGTTGCCTTTGTGTACGTGCGTGCAGCGTTTCGAGTGCGAATCTTTCGTCAACCGCAAAGGATCGAAGGAAGATCGCGAATTGCGCAGACTCCGGCGTTTTAACGCAACACGAGACGCCGAGAGGTAATGCCCAACGAATATTTCACCGCCGATAAAATTCAATCTTTTTTTGTTTTTTTTTTGTTTTATTTATTTTTTTATTTTGTTTCTTGTCGTAATAATTGTAGTTACGAGAGGGAAAACGTTTAACGTTGCTGAAGGGGTAGGAAAGGTCGAGTCAAAGACGAGGATCGCGATGAGGAGAAAGAAGTTGCGCGTAGACGGGAAGCGGGCCGCCATTATTGTTTTTTTTTTGCCAACGTTCTTCGGTTCCCCTGACAAAAATTCCTCTTGGCGTTTACTCGAATTAATAATGATAATAATAAAACTAATAATAATAATGATAATTTTATAAAGTATTATTGTCATTATTATTATTATTTTTTATTCTCACTGTCATTGTTATACGCTTCCATCAAAGTGGGATCGATTTCAATAATAATAATAACAGTAATAATAGTTTGATAAAAGGATTATTGTCATTATTATTATTGCTATTTTAATAATAAAACTAATAATAATAATGATAATTTTATAAAAGTATTATTGTCATTATTATTTTTTTTTTTATTCTCACTGTCATTGTTATACGCTTCCATCAAAGTGGGATCGATTTCAATAATAATAATAACAGTAATAATAGTTTGATAAAAGTATTATTGTCATTATTATTATTGCTATTTTAATAATAAAACTAATAATAATAATGATAATTTTATAAAAGTATTATTGTCATTATTATTTTTTTTTTATTCTAACTGCCATTGTTATACGCTTCCATCAAAGTGTGATCGATTTTTATAACAATAATAATAGTTTGATAAAAGTATTATTGTCATTATTATTATTGTTATTTTAATAATATAAATAATAATAATAAGAATAGTAATAGTTTGATAAAAGTATTATTGTCATTATTATTATTTTAATAATATAAATAATAATAATAGTTTGATGAAAGTATCATTGTTATTATTATTATTTGTTATTGTCACTATCGTCGTTATACGCTTTCAACAAACTGTGATCGATTTTACGTACTTTACATTCACTTCTGCATCTCTCTTTCTCTCTGTTGTTTTTTTTTTTTTTTCTTCTTCTCACTGAACGTTCGACGCAACGGAGATTCGACCTCCATTTTATTGCAAACTCGTGGAAAAATGTAAGTCGCGCTTGGTATTGGAAATTTATTCGTAACGCGGCTCGCATGCCGCCGGAGGGAGAAGAACAAGCATAGAGCGAGGAGAGAGAAAGAGAGGAGGAGACCTTTCGTGGGAATTGCGCGTCTGAACACGCTGGGAGAAACGACCCATCGACAACGACGATCGCCCGCGTCCACGAGGTCGACGCGCTCGCGACGTTTCTCGTGTCCGACCTCGTCGGACGTTCTTCTAACACGTCGACGTCGTATATATGTACACATATAAGCCTATCTCGCTATAGTTACACACGTCCTCGTCGTCGGTGGGTCGTTAAAACGGACCGAGGGAAATGGCTACGCCGGGAACACCTGTTGTCATGGTGCGCCCAACTCGTAAGCGCAAATTGTCGATTGACGCGCGCTTTCGAGCTTTTCCCTTTCTCTTCCTTGCTTCTCGCTCGTTCGAACGTCGATACGTCAACGATTTCATTGACTCTCGATAAAATTACAGGTATTTCTTCTTTTTTTTCTTTTGTTTATTTTTTTTTGTGATTGTATACACACCTTTGTAGAATTCTCAGAAGAAATTCTTATTCTAGAGAATTTCTAAGATAAAAATACAAATTTTAGAAATAATGAATTATGGTTAATTATTGTATCAATTAGGGATGTCGGAGGGGTAGACAATTGTCGATAACGAAAAAAAAATATCGATATGTCGGTCAGATTCTGTAATTAATGGAAAAATGTTATATACATAAGTCAGATAAAAAATATGATTTCTTATTAAGTCACATAGAGAATAGACGATGTTCAAGTTTGAGGTTACTTTTTATTTTTTCGCGATCACAGAGTAATTTTTTAACATAAATTAAAGTCAAATAAAGTCGATGTTGCCATTGAAAAAAAAATCGTTTTTTAATACCTTTTCGATACTTGAAATTTTATATCGATACATCGAAATCATAAATATCGCATGAAAATATCGATATATTCGATATATTGATATTTTTCGCCATCCCTAGTATCAATTAGCCAATCATTAGATAAAATTAAAAAAAATTCTGGAAATTCTCGAGGTCGATTTCTCTCGTCCTTTCGCGTTAACGTCGACCACGAGCGAGAAATGGAAATTTCGTAGAAGGTGAAAAAGAGAATTATCGAGGATAAGGTCAATGCGCGGGTGTTTTCGCGGATAGGAATTAGTAACGTATTTACGTTCCTCGTGCTGACGACGAGACTCGATTAAAATTCTTTGCGGCTAGCGGGGTACGAAGGAAAAAAGAAAAACAATAACTCTCTGCGCGACCTTAGTACGTGCACCGATAGATATTCGATATCGACGCACACCCACCCACACACACACGCACGCACACACACACACACACACACACACACACACACACACACACACACACACACACACACACACACACACACACACACACACAAATATATAGATATAGATTTATGTATTCATTGTTGCACTCGTACAATGCCACTTCTTGGGCTTTCAACTACCGCGATTCGTCGAGAGCTTGATGGACTCTCCTCGAGAATATTCCCCGCTGCTATCGATTCGGCCACGCGCATTTACTACGTGCAAATGCCGAGCTAGTTTCACGGTCTGAAAAGATTCGTGCAAAGTCCGACATTACCTCCCTCACCCTCGAGATAGCGTTAGCGTCGAGAAAATGATTTATTTATTTATTTTATTTCCATTCGTTTTCTTATATTTCATTTATGTTTTATTAATATCGTTTTTTTTTCTTCTTCTTTAATTTACGCACAAGGATCTTGCAGTACGTTCATGGAGAAGTATCACGTTTCGTAGTGGAAGAGAGAGAGAGGGAATAAGACAAATTGAGAGAGAGAGAGAGAGAAAGAGAGAGAGAGAGAGTTGGGCAAGGCAAGACCGAGACTAAGGTAGAGGCTAACGTTCGATTTTAATGCTTCGTTTCTCGCGGACTTTCCCCTCGTAAATACGTATACACGAAATAACCCATAGGCGATTCGTGAGCGTCTCGTTTGGCGCGTACGATTTGGATTCAACGAGACGCTGTGATTATACCGCGAAACGACTGAGGTGTACCTCCTCCTTCGTATTTCATTGAACTAGATCGAATTCGAAGAAAGAACAAAAAAAATTCATTCTTTATTCCACTCGACTTTTTTAAAAATTATTTATTTATTTAAACTTTATTCGTTCGTCCATGGAACTTGGTCGAAAAGTAAAATTTTACCGCAAATTGAAAAAAAGAACAAAAAAAAATCATTCTTTATTTCACTCGACTTTTTTTAAAATTATTTATTTATTTAAACTTTATTCGTTCGTCCATTTTGCTTATGAACTTCAACAATCGCATAGAGACGATATGGAACTTGGTCGAAAAGTAAAATTTTACCGCAAATTGAAAGTAAGAACAAAAAAAAATCATTCTTTATTCCACTCGCTTTTTTTTTTAATTATTTATTAATTAAAACTTTAATAATTCGTCCATTTTGCTTAAGAACTTCAACAATCGCACAGAGACAATATGGAACTTCGCCGAAAAGTAAAATTTTACCGCAAATTGGAAGAAAGAACAAAATTCATTCTTTATTCCACTCGCCTTTTTTTAAATTATTTATTTATTGAAACTTCATTCGTTCGTCCATTTTGCTTATGAACTTCAACAATCGCACAAAGACGATATGGAACTTGGTCGAAAAGTAAAATTTTACCGCAAATTGAAAGAAAGAACAAAAAAAAATCCATTCTTTACCCCACTCGCCTTTTTTTAAATTATTAATTAATTAAAACTTTATTAATTCGTCCATTTTGCTTATGAACTTCAACAATCGCACAAAAACGATATGGAACTTGGTCGAAAAGTAAAATTGCAGCACGAATGTAACGAATATCACGATGAAGAAAGGGGCAGAAGGAAGAAAAAAAATGGTACCGAGGAAAACGACGTCGATAATATTTCTCTCTCGTTTTTCTGCCACGACGTCTCTCGTATCTTATTGGATCGCGGCCGGTCTAAAGACCACCACGTCACGAGGTCGCCTATAGGACCGATCGTACAGTTACCCAACCCTACCTTCTTTATTCTCCATTCGCGCATACACACCACTCTCGGCTCTATCGCAAAAGGCTACGGGCGCCTTTATACCTCAATTTCGTATGCATACACGAGTACGTAACGCGTATTACCGCCGTACACGTCGGCATAATGCATCGATATATTCCACTTGAACACGAGAGAATACAAATAAAAAATATATAATAAAGGAGAAAAGAAAAAAAAACGATAATAGAAGTAGAGTACCGGACTTATACCCGTGGAGAGTAGCGCGATCGGTATAAAAAAAAAAAACAAGTAGAAGAAGACGAACAAGAAGAAGAAAAAAAAACATCGCGTTTCGTCGCGGTTTAAAAATAACGAGGTGAGGAAAATTCAAATGTCAAACGGTTTCGTCCAGAGGAGGGGGATTCGATCTTATTTGCCAAAATTATACAATTCTCCGAGGTGCTAATTTTATTTTATTACTACAATCGATAATACGAGTTTTTTTTTTTTTTTTTTTTTTCTTTTAATAACGATTCCCACTGTTTTACTAAAATAAGAAAGTAGGTACTCGTTGCCACGCGCATCTGTAACGTGAAATTTTTATCGCCAGGAGGGTGGGTGGGTGGGGTGGGTGGTAAAATCGCAAAATGTTACGTTTAAGAATAAACCGAGAAGAAAAAAAAATTGAAACGCCAAACTGTAGAGTTCGGGATTCGATCATTTCGTCATGCCAATTACGCGTCGTTATCCGTTATTTCTTATTATTTTTATCGGGATAAATTCGTGAATCGAATACTTTTTATTTTCGCTTTTGGGAATAATTCTTCTTCGTTTGCCTCGACAGAGAGAGAGAGAGAGAAAAAAAATATATATATACACATGGTGTTATACACATGTATATATCGTTCCTATCTAACCCGACCCGTGATGCTGCTCTATATTTATCGTCATATATATTCGCGCGGACAGCGTGAATGATGTGCCGAATGTGCTCGGGCAACTCGACACACGTGTCGTCGCTCAAGCACCCCTTCCCCGGTGCTGCGCAAACTGCCATTGCTATATACATGTATACAGCATTTAAACTTGTGCGATAAACCACATGTTGAAAGAAGGATGGAGGGAGTGGGTGGGGTGGGGGGTGGGGGGAGAATCGAGGAAAAAATGCCTTACGCATCCAAAGAAAGATAAAAAAAGGTTTACATAAATTTACAAAGCAACAATTCTCCTAAAAAGAAAAAGACAAGGGCTTATAAAGTATTTTGAATTTTTTTTGTTCTCTTTCTGTTCGTAGAACTTCTTGGACTGTTTCTCGAAAAGTTTATCCGCAAATAACCGGTTTTCTAGGCGATGCGCTCTTCGTCCACCATTTTCAACCGATAAAACACGAAGTGTTTTTCATTATCGCTGTTTTATTTTTTGGTTTTTTTTTTAATTTTTTTTTTTATACTGACACGTGCTCCACTCGGTATTGGACGATTACACGGGCAAGTTCACGAACTCGGGACACACTGGCCCGTTTCGACGACTTCTCGCGATCCACGCTCGAGTTTCTTATATTATGTTGTCGCTGGACTTCGCTTACGACACGATGTGTGACTCTCTCTCCCACCCTCTCTCTCTCTCTCTCTCTCTCTCTCTCTCTCTCTCTCTCTCTCTCTCTCTCTCTCTCTCTCTCTCTCTCTCTCTCTCTCTCTCTCTCTCTCTCTCTCTCTCTCTCTCTCTCTCTCTCTCTCTCTCTCTCTCTCTCTCTCTCTCTCTCTCTCTCTCTCTCCCCCACCCCCTCTCTCTCTCTTATGTTATATTTATATTTATATATATATATCTTGTTATTATATTTACGGTCTTACGTTATTATTATTATTGTAACTTGTAAAATTTTGTAAATTTGTTCAACTTGCACATATTGCAAATTTTCCAATTTATATATTTGTATGATTTGTAAATTTATGAGATCTCTGCATTTGCTCCATAGCTAACTAGGGCATAATTAAATATATCAATTAATCAATTTCTCTCTCTCTCTTTCTTTGCCCCCCCCCCCCCCCCCCCCCATCGAACACGAAGTCGTGAAAGCGATTGTGCAACGTTGAACAAATTCCATAAAAATTGTTGTCCAATATCTTTTGTCAAATTCTATAAATTGTTGTTCAATATTTGATTTATCGTCCACAAACCGATAAAAATCATCGCTCAAAGAAAGTAAAAAAGAAACAAAGTTTGTTCTCGTTTGTTATAAAACGCAAGTCACGTTTTATATTTACTTATATCCATAGGATTTATTTATTTTCTTAAGTTGTTATTTCGAGGAAAGAATAAAAAGTTTTACGGCATCGATGACGAGAAAGAGAACGTGACTAGCTCGAACTCCCTCCTTTTCGTATCTCGCTCGTTACATTCTCCGCCGGCCACAAAACTTTGTCTATATCAGTATTTTTTGTTTCACGCCACTATTTTCGCCCGCTAAATGAGCCTGGCTAGTTCTCTTTTAAAAGTGTGACAGAGATCGAGAGAAATAAATAAACCGTTGGCGTTCTTTTCTCTCTCTCTCTCTCTCTCTCTCTCTCCCTCTCTCTCTCGCTCTCTCTCTCTGACCTCGTCGTGCATATTTGCCTCTTTTTTCCTTTTGCTTCGGACTTGTGTCGAGTTTGACAAAACAAAAAAGTAAGAAAGAAGAAAAAAAAAGTAAAAACGAAAAAAAAAGACAGAAAAAAAGCGTGAGATTGGGGTCGATGGGAACGTAAGGCCGAGGCGCGAGGCTGAAAATAGATACGGGAATGACGACGACGATATTACGAGCGCGGGAGGGGGAGAGAGGGACCGAGACCAGGCGTCGAGAGACAAAAATCGGCCGAGAAAAAGGCATTTAAAAAAAAACAAATTTTTTTTTCTCTTCAAAATAAATTCCCCCCATTTTTCCTACGATTAAACAAAAATTAAATAACAAAATTAAATAATTACCTCACTATCGTCCCCCTTGTCTCGATAAACTCCCTGACACCTTCGAGAAGAACACAAAATAAACGAAACAAACTAAAAAAAAAAAAAAAAACTACAAAATTAAAAATTAAAAAAAAATGAAAAATCTGTCGATCTCCGCTGTTGTGTGGTGGGGTCATAAACAAATTAACGCCCGGTTCGCGTACGCCGCGCCGCGTTAACGTTGATTCGTCCCTTGGTCGACGCCGACGCGAACGACATTCCCCAATGACGAAAACTCTATACATACATATATTGCTCAGACGCCGGTCTCGTTTGTATCGCGCAGAAAAACCCCCCTCGTTTGTCGATGACTCGACAACGAGTGTAGAGGCGTCGAATGGGGAAAGGGAGTAAAAAGGTGGCGAGGGGCCAAGGGGGGGGGGGAGACTCTGCGATGGCGATGACGTCACGCGAACCGGTCATTCCTGCCACTTGAGCCAAGTCAAAAGATCAATTTCCCTTGGTGAATTCTATATCTCCTCCAGCTTACTTCGCACAACGCGAAACTAAAACTTTTGCAAAGTACGAGCGTCCAATCGGAAATAAATAAATAAAGAAAAATTTGTGAGAAAATTGGAAAATTTAGTCTCTCGGCCTAGTTTCATAATTAGCCGGATGAAAACAAAATTGATGGACAAGCGCGTGGTTCGACGAACGTGGAAAAGTTATTTTTGTTTGTTGGCGCGAAGTGAAATCGTTCGGACGGGAAGGTGGTTAGTGTCGAAGGACGATTAGCGCTAAATAGAGAGAAAAAGGAACACGAATGCAACGAGACAGTCCGAGAAGTTAACCCAGTCCCCTCGTCACCGTTGCGCCTATTACGCGGTCATTGGTCTTTCTCTCTCTTTCTCTCTCTCTCTCGCTAGTTCTTTGGCCCGTATTTCCAACGTGCTCTCGGAGTACTCTCTCTCTCTCGAACCTCGGGGTGTCTGTCATCGCGTCTGTCGCGGTCCATCGCGCAGTTGAACGTCTCGTGCGTAGACCGATCGCCGCCATTTTGAATCTGGTGCGCCACCTATCGCATTACTCTCGAGACGCGAAAGTTTCATTCAATATTCATTGTTGTACTAACGAATTTCGACGAATCTTTGTTTACTCGATAAATTACAAAAAAAGAAAAACACAATTTCAATAAATACGAAATTCTTTTATTTGAATCGAAGTCTCATTCCTCTATAATTTCTTTCTTTCTAGGTATACGAGGATTTGCGGTTTAAGTCAAGAAGTAATTAACAAAGTGCGAGAGAATTCGTTCGACATCCAAGAGCCTCGTCGACGAATAATTGTTTCGATGAACGAATTGGATTTATCGTGAAAAGTGATTGTTCGTTGATTTTTTATTTTTCGTTTTTTTTTTTTAATTTTGTTTTTCGTTGGTGAAACCGATCGAGCAAAGACGAATTTTATTTTGCGTGTGTGTGTGTTCTTTTTTGTTTACGTCGTTCTTTTAGACCGTAAAGTAAAAAAAGAATTGAAAATATAATCGCGCGAGTGAAATCGTCGATACGGATTTTCCGTAATAGTTGGATGTTTAACGGTGTAACGAGACGAGTTTCGACGGAAGAATTTTACGTGACGGGAGGAGGGGCATATGGCCCTGGACTATGGTACCACCTACAATATGCACCGTCCGAATCAATTAGGTACGTACATGAATTAAAAAAAAGAAATCATAAAAATTAAAAAACTAAAAAATTAAAATTCGAAAAAAACAATTCGACTTAAATATTTTCGTGATAAATCGCATCTCGTATATCGTCTCGATAATATTCTCGGTCACGCAACGAGCAAAAAACAATAACAACAACAACAACAACAAAACAAATTTATTGCTAAATCGCAAGTTTTCCGGGATTATTAATAATTATATGAATAATTCAATTAATTCGATACGAACTATAAATACCGTCGTAGGTATTTCAAGGCCGATCCTCGCTTCTACAAAACATCCGTACGTTGCGCGGGTATTATCTATAAAATAGTTATTACAATCTCGAATCAAGTATCGCTATTATTGGAACGTTATCGCGACTTTATTGTGGCGTTTGATGAAGCGAGACGCAGCGAGGACGAGCGAGTGAGAGAAAGAGAGAGAGAGGGAGAAACAAACAAACGAACATACATACAAACAAAAGTAATGGAAATACTTGAGTGGCATAATAGTTACTGATTGCGATATATCACGTCTATCATAGCAAATATACACATAAATATGCACACACGCACACATACACACATACACACACATATATAATAATAATAATAATAATACTATTATTATAAATATAATAATATAATAATAATAATAATTATTATATATTATATAATATATAATAATGATTATTATTATATATATTATTATAACATATTATTACTATTATATATTATTATAATAATAATAGTATTGCTATTATAATTATAATATATATAATTATAATATAATAATAATATTACTATTATAATATAATAATAATAATATTATTATACTATTATAATATATATAATATAATAATAATATTACTATTATAATATATTATATTATTATTATATTATAATTGTATATCATTATTATTATAGAATTATATTATAATGGTATATCGTTATTATTATAGAATAATATTATAATTATATATATTATCATTATAATAGTAATATACAGAGTCATTCGGTCGTGCTCTTTCAAATGGAAGACCTTGTATATATCTATAGCCTGAACCGCAATAAACAAAGAGACTCGTGAGAGGATCGTCGATATCGCGACGAGTGGTAAGAGGGACAGGGGGAGGGGGGGTATGTGAAGCGTATAGAAGGAAATGATAATAAAAAAATAGCGGAGGGGGAGGGATCGATGCGAAAAGAGAAGTAAAAAAAAAGTGCGATTATCGATTCTATTTTCAGATCGTAACGAGCCGCGCGTGTATTTATTCGTCGCTGTCGTCGTTTGCCACGACGATGATTGCACAATCGGATAAATACATACACACACATGTATGAACACGCATACACGAGTAAGCTCGACGCATGCACGCCTTTTTCACGCTCGTTTCCTACAAACGCCCCCACGATCTCTCTCGATTCGACCGACAAATAATTCCCATTCGACGAACTAAAACTTCAACACCAGCCCGAGAAAACGATGAATTTATTTGAACTTTGTTGTCAAATTTGAATTTACAATAAAACAAAAGAAAAACAATAAAATTGTATTTTTGTTTGAACAAAATTCATGTTTTTTTTTTCCCGTTGCATTTTCTCTTTTTTTTTTTTTGCACAAAACTCATCCGTGTGTAGATCGAGCATAAAATGAGACGGACGTGCGAGAGTCGTCCAGTGAACGTTAAAACCCCGAATCGCGTCGGACACCGTGCGGTTTCGAGAGCCCGCGAACGACACACACACACACATACACACACACACATGTACAAATGTCAAACTATGTATAGAACGTATCAGACTAAACTTAGAAATCGGCCGACGGCCAGAAATACAAGCTTCTGCGATTGCCTCGTATATCATACTCCCTAAGTTTACATCTGACCCTCTAACCCTTCTGGCCTCTGAATTTTACACACACACACACACACACACACGTGTATATGTAACGATACGTGTGCACAGGAATACAAAATCGTTAATTATACAAAATTATTCCTGAACGAGAACTCTCGATCAGGTCTTCTTTCCGCGATAAGGGAACAAGAAGAAGAAGATATAAAAACAAAATTGCAACCGTCGGTAAGTCAGAGCGCCGACTTACCGACGAGCAAGACGACTGTGGCAAAATTTGATCTCACTTTACTCACTTCTTTTCCGTCTCTCAAGTATGTAAAATAGAATTCTCCGATGAATTTTATTGCATCTTTTATCAGTGCAACCACTTTGCTAACTCGCGGATAGTGCGAGACAAAAGAGCTCTCGAGAGTAGTCGATGCGAGCGGACGAAATTTTTGTGAGGGTGGGGAAAGCGCGAAGCGTTTCTAAACACGTGGAAGTCCTAAAGACAGAAATAAGCTCGTTCGCTTCTAGCCACTGGCACGATGTATTTTTAGTGGACGAGATTCTAAATTCGTCACAAAGAGAGACAAAGCCCCGTGGCGGTGGCCGAAAGAGAAGTGGAGGAGAAGACCATGCTCACCCCCTTCTTCTTCTCCCCCCCCCTTCTTCTCTCGCCCTCTTCATCGGCGTATATAATTTCGTCTCGTTGCTCCGGCGTCGTTCTACGTCTCCTACTTCGTTTCTTCGCGCACAATTTTTTTCTCTGTTTGTGTATGCGCGCTTTTCCTCCGGTGTTACGAAATTCCCTCTCGGCGCGCCTCGTGTAACATGGACGTTTTTTCTTAATTCTGACTTTTTCGTTCTCAGCTGTTTTTTAAAAAGTCTTCGCCGTTTGCGGTGTTTCATCGAGGGAACTTTTTTCTTTCTCTTCTTTATTCCTTCACTTCGTCGATGAGTATCGTTAGCTTGGCTTCGGGGGAAAGAAAAAACCAGCGGGTCAAAATTGAAACGAGAAAATGGGAAAGAAAGTTCTGATTTCTTCGTTCTTATCTTCTTCGAAGAATCTTCGCCGTTTGGGGTGTTTCGTCGTGGGAACTTTTTTCTTCCTTTTGCCTATTCCTTTACTTCGTTAATCAATCACTATCTTAGCTTCGCGAGAAAGAAAAAAAAAGTAGCGGGTAAACATTGAAACAAGAAAATGGGAAAGAAATTTCTGACTTCTTCGTTCTCATCTTCTTCAAAAAATCTTCGCCGTTTGGGGTGTTTCATCGAGGGAACTTGTTTTTCTCTTCTCTATTCCTTCACTTCGTCGATAAATATCGCCATCTTGGCTTCGGGAGAAAGAAAAAAGTAACGGGTAAAAATTGAAATAAAAAAATGAAAAAGAAAAAAAAAGATCGACGAGTTAGATCCTCGCTCGCCCTCTCGTCTCTCTTTTCCTCTCCTTCTTCTTCGCTCTCGTCCTCCGGCTTTACATTTTCAAACCTCTCGATATTTCTCTATCTCCTCTCTCTTTCTATTCTTCATCTCGTGTCTCGCCTCCCGCTCGATGCCGGATCGCGATAAGCTACTTCGTTAAACAAAAAAGTTGCCGTCGAGAAAAGAACGCGGCGGCGGCCATTCTTCTCGGGGATGCTGGGAGATCGATTTGACAGATTAGAAACGTGGCCACGATTACGTAGTCACGTGGTCGCATTCTCTCTCTTTCCCTTCGTCGAACTCGATATTAATAATTCTCTTAAAAAAAATCGATTTCCTAACGACAATTTAATTAACAATTATCGCTCATTCCTTTAATTATAATTAATTTATAAATTCTTAAAAACTCCTAACATCAAAAAGCTACAAATTCTTTATATTTAAAATTACAATTGTTTCCCTCGTTTCGAATGAGAAACAAAAAATTGGATATTTCTCGCGAGTAGAGAAACACGCGTTATCCTCTTTGGTGAGAAGTTGACACGTGCAACCGTCAATTTTCGCTCGACAGAAAGATCGATTCTATCGATAGAGAATGCACCGTCAGGATATCAGTCTAGCCTTACTCTCCCTCTCGTTTTGTCTCACGTAACAATGGTAAAATGGTTCACAATGTTCGTCTCGTGATCGAGCAGAGGAGAAACGCCTTTCAATTCTCTCTCTCTCTCTCTCTCTCTCTCTCTCTCTCTCTCTGTCTCTCTCTCGGCAGCCAGTCGGTCCATAGACACATCATTCAACGCTGCGAGTAAAATCCCTTTTATTCCATATTATTCACATTATACGTATATAAATAATAATAACAATAATAATAAGAACAAAATAGAAAAAAAATAAATAAAAATTCTGGCGCGCTTCTCGAGCCGCGATGATATTATGCTTCTTCGTTGCTTGGCAAACACACGGGGCGCCTCTCTCGTGTGTTTTCTACCTTTTCAATTTTCGAGCGTGGGCACGAGACACACTTCCGCCCACACGAATCTTCGGACCGACGCATTCTTACGTTCCCTCGCTATATCGATACATTTTGTTTTTTTTTTTTGTATTTTTTTTTTAAACTTATATCGCCTAAAAATATATCCCAGCTCGAGTGTCTCTTTGACTTTGAAAAAAATACACTCGAGACGTTTCCAAGTCTAATTGCCCCGATTGAAGGTTGCGCCAGACGACACGGACCGTCGCATAACGGCAACGACCCGTAACGTCAATGACGCGACAATTTTATGCATACGTTCAAACCCAAATAAAAATGGATTTAATAATATTTGTAAAATAGATAATTTTACAAATATTATTAAAAAATTTGTAATAACAGTTGTTTGTCAAAAAAATTATTTATAAAAAAAAAATGAAAAATCGAAATCGATGATTTAATTCTCGCTGGAGAGAATACGTAGGGGGAGGGGGATTAATTCTGAATGTCGCTATCGAAATCTTCCTTGGACACGTTTATCGACACTCCCAGTGCGACGTACCTACACGAGTTATCGAGCGATTTTCTCTCTCTTTCTCTTTCTCTCATCCTCTCTCTCTCTCACTCTCTCTCTCTTTCGCTGTCACACATACACATACATACGCACACTCTCTTCGAGTATCCTCGGGTATAAGAGAACGAGGCGAACGCGAACGAACGCGATAACGGAGTATTATAGTCGTCGCAGTGAAGAACCGCGCGCGCTGCATGCATGCATGCATGCACGATCGTCACGAGAGAGAATCCTCAAATAGAATGTGCGACGAGTCCGAGAGATCCATGCGGCTTGCAAAAGCCGCATATCGAGAGCCGTATCAAATATATATAATACGTCTGCACACAGACACGGACGGACGGACGTACGGACAGACACGAGATGGATCTCGACCGTTTTACGTCTATAGAACGTCGCCTCTCACTCTCATTTCATTTTTTATTTTCCTATCTTATCGTTTCTTCTTTATCCTTCGTACGTATATCGAGTTCCCGCAAATAAGAATAGAAAAAAAAAATAACAAATAAATAAAAGTCTCATACGTATCGAAATAAATCCTTGACCCGGAGTCTGGAGAAAGAAAGCGAACGAATTAAATAATTCGTGGCTCGATCGTTAATTTCATTTGGGATTAAAATGAAAATTTAATCGTCGATACGACGTTATAACGTTCTTTAAATTTTAATCGAAGAAGCGTTGATTTTATTTCGATCCGATTAAAATGAACATTGAATCGACACTTTGTTACAATTGTCGTCGTATTTTAATCGAACGAGCGATGATTTATATTTGAATTATCTGCGTTTCTTTTATTACACTGATCGACAAAGTGTTGTCAATACGATCAATAAATTGTAGCCGGGTTGAAAAATTGTAATACTTGGGTACGTAAGGAAATTGTCGTAGGAAAAATTGCTCAAGGTATCGCGACTTGGTTATTACGCCGAGACTAGCTCGCTCCGGTGCGATGATGCTGGTGTTGCAGATTATATAAGCATGACGTGGGACAGCGGTAAGAGCTATCAATTACCTACCGAGAGGTAGTATCGTCGAGAGTGTGTACCTATACAGGCTCGCCCGAAGTTTTGCCGCAACAGCAAGAGCAGCAGCAGCAATACCAGCAACGTTTTGCCCATGCTGCCCACGCGGGAGACACGCGATCCGAGACGATCGTTCTCGTACAGTTCCTCGGCTACCGAACGTTAAATTGTTTCACGAACTCCTCGGTTCGCTTATAGCCTTACCTAAAGCCACTTACTCCCTACAATTTCAATAATAATCATAATGATAATAATGATAATAACATAGCAATGAAATAAGAATAATGATTATTATTATACGTATAGGTAGTAAACGCGTATAATAATATCAATGTCTCTGTTTTCTGCTCCGGGACCTCGTTCAGAGGTCTCTTAACTCGTCGATAGATGGATCGATAAATCATTCGATCGCCCCGAGAGACGTGAACGCCACTTTTCATCTCTCTCTCTCTCTCTTTCTTTCTTGTTCTTTCATTTTTCCTCTTCGTCGATCTCGGAACGAACTTGGTTGTGAGCTTTCCCATACGGATCTCTTTATCTCGTTACGTCTCCTCGCACACTTATCACTTTGAGTATGTGTAATGTACAACGTATCGTAAAATTGAGCGGTGTAATGTATTCATTAGAGAATCGAGAAGCTCGGTATTTTATGGTTGTTATTTTTAGGACACTCGGTATATTGTTTGGTTTAGTTACATTGAGACACCCGATGAATTATTTAGCTGGGTCCAATGGGACATTTTTGTCTTATATGTTTATATTTATTTTTCTTATATATAGATAGATAGTAACGTGGGGCATATTCGATAGATAAATGTCGGGCCATCCACATTTCCAGGAGACACTCCCGGTGGACCTACAGTTTTTCTTAGGTGGATTTCGAACCAGCGAGAGAGCACAGAAAAAGCACATAGAAAAAAAAAATAACTTGCACCGGCGGGAATCGAACCCGGGTCCTCTGCGTGTGAGTCACGAACGCTACCACTACGCTACTCTCTCCCTTAACCTTTTTATACATTTAAAACATGTATTTATATACAACGTATGATAAAATAGTTCGCTATAATATATTTATTAAGAAATTGAGCGGATCGATATGTTAGAGTTGTTATTTTTAGGACACTCGGTATATTGTTTATTTCAATTAAATTAACACCCGATGAATTCTGTAGCCAGGTCTAATGGGACACCCGATACCTAGATACCAAAATTCTTGCACACATTGCGGTGGTAGCGAGATAATTTTTTGTTGCGTATATTTATATATTGAAAGAGTACAGAATCCTTCTGCCGCTGAGCACGTTCTCGATATTATATACCTACACAAGCGCTCGGAGATCTTTGAATGCGCCAACTAGACTGGAAATTAAAGTAGCTACGTATCACGAACTCGTTAAGAAAACTCTACACCCGGTAGTTTCAAAGCGTCGAGATTATTTTATTACTATTATTATACGAGTATGCGTACGCTTCTGTGTATTTTCTGTGATATCAAAATACTTTCATAAGCGATAAACGGGAATTTAATTCGCGATGTGATTTTGATTCCAATCTTCTCGAGACGTTCGTGATAACGATGTTTAATAGTTTTTATTTCTTTGATTATCGGTAGATGCGGGTTTTGATAACGAAGCGAGAAACTTTATGAGACGAAACATGTATCGTCGGGGAATGAGGAGGACAGGCAAGTCGAGTTTAAGTACGCACATCTGGAAATTCGCTTCATGACATGCTCTTGGTCCGTGATTACCTTAATTAATGCGAGCTCTAATTGTCGTCCGTTATTTACTCCGACCTCTGGATCATCGACAATGCACATTTTGTATAAATCTTATCGAACATTACCTCGTGAAAATTCTGCAATCACAAAAAACATCTATTGAAAAAAAGGAAAGACGATCGTCGAATAAATCAACAAACATTGTTTATACGCAATGAAAAAAAATGATCACGTCTATTTTAAAAAGATTCGACATTGATTTAGCTTTAACACGATGTTTCATCCAATCCTAAAATTGATCGACTCTTTCCTGCTTTCCATATCTTGTATTTCGATATCTCGAGGTTAGACGCCTTTCAATCGTGATTGTAATCTTCACAAGCGCCACAATAGATTCTGAGTCTCGTACACGTGCCCGAATTTGTTTCGCAATGAGTCATTCACCGGTTGGAGACAAAATTGACCCCCCTTTACACTCTCGATGTATAATCACTACCGTTCCGTACGTCGCGCTGCCACGAGGCTACTCTTTCTAGTCTTGCAAATTCAAGAGATATATGTCCCCTGTGGAGGCTCGACATATGGTTTCCGCCACACAATTTCGCCCACGCGATTCAAATCTACGACAAGAGAGAGAAAGAAATAGACAGGGAGCGAACGAGCGAATTTTGCGTTCCCCGTCTCTCGATCAAGCTTGCACTCCTCCTTTGTTTTTACCCGCGCGATCAACGCCGATATCGCATTAATACCCCACGCGATTTATCGATATATCGCGATCGTCGATCTTACGATGAGTAACGAGCCGAACTCGCATCTCACAATTTCGTGCAAAAATTTTTCCACGTAATTAACACAATTCGTTTTTTCTCCTTCCCTACCAATCAGAAATTAAAAATCGCTAGTCACTGTTAATCAACGTCACCAAAATATGAAATTCCAATCAAAATTAACGTCACTCTTTCAAATTCAATTGAATTTTTACTTCATTAAAAGAAACAAAAACGCAAATTCGATTCAAACGAATCTCGTTCGATTCATGCAGACAGTGAGTCATTGACTCGCTCGGAGTTCACCGAGAGAGAGAGAAAGAGAGAGAGAGAGCGAGAGGGAAACAGAGAAAGAGATCTAAGAATAACGCGATGCGCGACGCGTTATTATTGTTATCTCCTTAATTCGCCTTTGATTTTCCCAATAACGATGAAAAGATCAATCTATTTTCGTACACTTGATATTTCGTCAAAATTTCATTCCCGGTATTTGAATGACTCCCCTATTTGTCTCAAGTGATTCTTTACCGTCTTTTATATATCGATACGGTTGTTAAGATCATGGCTGTCTTATATCGTTGCCTCGTGGTAGGATGCATCGCAGCCACTGGTATTTTATTCTCGTATCCGTCTCAAATTCGCCGATCGCGAATTTATTATTAACGTAACTTCATTATTAGAACGATTCTCCTGTCCCTCAGAAGTACTCTCTCCCTCTCTCTCTCTCTCCCTCTTTCTCTCCCTCTCTTTCTCTCCCTCTCTCTCTCTCCCTCTCTCTCTCTCCCTCTCTCTCTCTCTCTTTATATATATTTTCTCTACCCGTCTCTATATACGTGTATGTGTGTATATGTGTATTCATCAGCAAACTCCAACGCGCGAATATAATCCGAGAATAACCGCCAATGCAGTAAAACCAAAACCCTCGCCTCTCCCTCTCGCGGTGAATTATTGAATTTGTGGCAACGAGAGTCCGCTGTCGTCGCGAATTCAATTTTCTACACACATATAGATTTATATGCTTATATGTAGGTACATATTCGTATATAATAGATGATCCTGTATGTGTGTAGGTCCTCGTGTTTTATCAAATTCGTATCGAGTTATCGTCTACACTACGTTTTCCACGTTTCGCGACGATAATAAGCTTCCTCCTCCTCCTTTCCTCTTATCTCCGATTCGGGCCAACGCAATAATTCATTATCGTTCGAGAGGAGATGTAATGAAAAAAAAAGAAAGACGAAGGAATTAAAGAAAGAAAAAAAAAGTTACTAAAATAAAATACGACGTTTTTATTTTATGAATTATCGGACTCGGTTTATTATAGACTATTACCTCACTATCGCGTTCGTGTAGATACATACGCTTATGTACGCTTGGGTTCGCGTACAACGGCATATCCGGTTGCCCATATACGAAATAACGGCGAAATCGTTTGTAGCTCTTGGCAATTTATATTATGCGTATGTATTTATATATTTATATATATGTCGGTTGCGTTTTGTAGAGCTCCAAAGAGCTCTTGGGTTGAATATGCCGACGCGTGCGTCTCTGTAGTCGCCGCTCTATTGTTATTAGTCGTTATGTCGAGGAGGAAGATTTGCGTAGAGCCAACTTGGTAGTGAATGTAAGAGGAAGGGAGAGAAACAGAGAGAGAGAGAGAGAGAAAGGGAGAGACGGATCTATAGCGAGACGCGAAAATTATGGGCCCAAATTGCAGTGATTCGTAGGCTGAGAAAGAGAAAGAGAGAGAGAGAGAGAGAGAGAGAGAGAGACGGAGTTTGGAGTGTGCTGGGAACGTTTAGAGAGTCTTCGTTCGGACGACGGGAAACACCTCGGGGAATTCTCATACTTAACTATACGTATAAACCGAGTTCTTTCTGACAGGGTTTTGATTGAAACGAGTATTCGCGTTCGATTTTCTCTTTCGGTTCGCGATCGATGGTTTGAAAAAATTATTTGAAACGATAGAATTTTTTTTTTTTTTTTTGGGAAATTTCTATGCGAAATGTAAAAAAATAGTTCAAAATGTTTCATCTCGATTGTTCTGAGTTACAATTAGTTGCTTTTCTTTTTTTGGCGCAAGTTGAATCGCGCATGCGCGAAATCAGTCGCGTCGACTGTTTGCGCACGCGTAAAAAGGGAAGCGGCACTCGAAGGAGCACTCCTCTCTCGTTCTCGCACGGTCATGAGTGGAATGCCGTAATATCAATCATCGGGACGTGTGTGGGCCATCTCGTGCCTTCGGCTTCCAGGAAAACTCGTTGCCCTACGTGGCAATTTCGCGAGTCTCTCTCTCTCTCTCTCTCTCTCTCCCTCGTTCTTCTCGTACATACATCGCTGAAACTTTCAACATCAGGATTTCTTTTATCTACCGCCCTCTTCTCGTTTATATTTGTTTCTCACTCTCTCGTTCAGTCACTCGTTAAAAGACGTTTTTTTACGACGTCAAAAAAAGAACAGCTTTCCTCCATCACCCCTACGTCCTTTCTTACCTCGTGCATTTCAAATATTTTACAACTTTTCGTACCAAAGAGTAAAAACAAAAGATGAATTTTCATACTTTTAAAGATTTTGGTGTTTGACGAGAGACGACATTGTGTGGAGAAGAGCGAGGGATACAGATTGAAGTTGGGTGAGTGGCGAGTAGTTGAGAGAGAGACAGATTGATTGATTGATATACTTAATTATGTCCTATGGGGCATATACAGAAATTTCATGAATTCACAAACCATACGAATACCTAAATTTGCAAACTTACAATTTGTGCCAGTTGAACAAATTTACAAAATTTTACAAGCTACAATAACAACGTAAGAATTTAAGGAGTGAGGTCTCGTTGGAAAGGTAAAAAAACCGCCTTTTTTCCGATTTGTTTTTGGCCAGACGATAAAATAATTGATAACAAAAGTTCTTCCGTATAAAAGATATATATTTAGTGTAAACATTATAATTTTTTGAAAGAAATATATTTAAAAATAAGCCGTTATATATCAACGGCCGAAGACGCTGCAAAAAAAAACAAATTTTGCGGTGATCACACCCGCGCTGCAACGGATTATCTGAACCCAACAAAACAGGGAGGGGGGATCTTTAGTTAATGATAAAATGCTCCGGTTAAACGAAGGGTTTTGAAAAATTTCCATTTTTCACAAAATGGCGGACGTTGAAAGTCAAAAATGTTGTTTTGACCAAAATTTCACTTACATTTTTGACTATAAAAAAAAATAATTGTCCAAAAAAAAAATCCTTCGTTCATCCGGAGGACAACTATATATAGAAGAAGTGATATAAATTTCAATCCGATCGGTAAAGCCGTTCTCGAGTTACAGTCATCACCGACTTCGAAAACATGCTTTCGAGAAAAACGAGTTTAACCCTTTGAGACCTGAATACTTTTAAGCTTATGTGATCCGCAGACGCATAGGCTGACGCATATATGCGTCCTTAGAGCTCAAAGGGTTAAAGTTTTACCTACTTACTTTGTATCGCTCTAACACAGGGCTTCCTTCAAAGTTATGTATTTCGGCGAATAATGGTCCGATTTAAATGCAATTAGTCGGAAAATACTCGTAAGATATTGTACTTTTAGAAAAAGAAAGAAAAAATCGATTTTTTGAAAATTTCAACTAGACTTCCCCCGTTAAATATAATAATAACATATATGTAAGTAAGAGGGAGAGAGGAGGCAGAAAGAGACAGGGAGAAGGACGGGGGGGATGTTTCGAGAAGATTGCGCGCGGATTGCCCCGCGGGCAGGTGTCGTACCTATTATAGAGAAACGAAACGAGAGAGAGACAATGGTTCGAGAGAGTCGAGCGTGCCGAAGAGACGATGGGAGAATGTAGCGTGTAGACGTATAAACACACACGTATATTATACACCTATGTCTGCCAAAGAGTGCGATGCCCTAGGTGTTACTTTGACGAAGAAATCGCTCTCGCGAATCTGCGCATACACGTGCACACCCGCACACAGTAACGTTAAGGGCCTGGAAATACTACGCAATATGTAAACGTGTAGCGTAGACCTCGTGTACGTGTTTGGCACGTGTAATAGCGACGCCAAGACGTTCGCGAATAATTCCACTGGTGAGTCGTACTTTTTCCATTTTTGTTTGTAATTATTGTTAACCAATTTCGATCGATTTCCGGAACGAAACTCCATGGGAAAACGAACGTCGATCGTTTTCCTTAAAACTCCTTTATTTCTTGGTAATTAATTAATATTTGCACCGTTAATTATTTTAATTAATAAGAAATATTAATCGTTCCTCGTTTAATAAATGACCTATTGGAAAAAAACAAATGTCCAACGTACTCGCGTAAAAACTTTGACCCACTTTTCCCGTGCGAAATTAGCATGCTCTTTTTTACCCCCCGAAAAAATATCGAGCGCTTCGATAAAAGTGGCTCTCCTCGAGTCGTTCAAGCTCAAGAAGAATTCAGTCGTAGATCTATATAGAGACAGACGGAAACAATGTAAGAGAACGAACGAGAGAGAGAGAGAGAAAGAAGAGTTCCTGGTGGGCAGAGACCGCGCGCAAGACTTCTCTCTCTCTCTCTCTCGGTCCTCCGGTGCAACCCCTCCGACTTACGTGGAGGTCTGTAATAAGCCTCGAGGGCTCTCGGTATACGACGTCGTTGTTGCGTCTGCACGGGAATTTCAGGCTGGATGCGCGGCGGGAATGAAAGAGGATGGAAAAAGTAACGAACAAAATCTCCGGCGGGTTCGCCGCCGCTTCGAACGACGGCCAGTGTGTTGCGAGGGACCAAGAAGAGGGGGATGGAAGGAAGGAAGAAAGAAAGAAAGAAAGAAAGAACCACGGAGGACTAACGGCCGGACTCTCTTCTTCGCTTCTTCTTCTTCTTCCACTTCGTCTTCTTCGTTGTGCTTTTTTTTCTGTTTTTTTTTCTTCCTTCTTCTTCTTCCCCTTTGGGCGTTCGGGCGCGCGCGCGCGCGAACTCGACGTAGCCTTGGACTTGACTCAAAGGAATGCGGCGTGCACTGACCTCCACGCTCTACTCACTCACCTACTCGGTTTACCACGCTCGTGTTCCCTCTTTTCTTTCCTTCTCTCTTCCTCTCATTTCTCGGCCATTGGAGCTTCTCCCCTTCCTACGACTCATCCTCCCCCTTCCTCCTTCCACGGTCAAATTTTCTCGAACCATGTGGGCGCTTCCTCTTCTCCGCCACTCTCTCCTCGATCGTTCCCCCTCGCTGCCCATTCTCTCTCTCTCTTTCTCTCTCTCTCTTCTCTTCCAGACCTCGTTTCGCCAATGTATTTTCCGCGTTGCACAATTTTCAACGCGATAAAAAATGCTCGCTCTGTTATTATCGTGTTTCTATCTATGCTCATTAAGGCAAACGCTGATAACACGTGTCGCTCGAACGAGACTTTCGACTTGGTTGTTACACGACGGAAGGAAAAGAATTTTTTTAAAAATAAAAATAACTTGAATATTTACGCAAGTTTGCCGATAATACCGCACGTGCGAGAGTGAAAACAAGCTGGCCTAGGACGAGGTCGTGGACGAGGGACAAAACACGAGGAAAATTGTTTGGTCGTGTCGTACGAGGAGGAGAGAGGGGAGAGAAAACAAAATAATTTTCAAAACGTGGAATCGTTTTCGCGTTTTATGCCAGACTGGGTGTTACGACACTCGTGAATGTTTACTCCTCGAATACTGTAATATAACGCGTGCTATACTCGTACGAGGATAACGGATGGGATTGAGAAGATTTAGAAAAAAAAGAAAAAAAAGCAACGTTGATGCGAGCGCACGGGATTCGCATTTGCTCGAAACTGACGCTGTGCTTTTTCCTCCTGTCACTATCGCGTTTATACTCGCTTTTCTGACTGTTGGACTTGATATATACCTTTGTTGCCGACGATTTACTATTTTTAGAGCTATGACTCTATCGAGGAATAAAACGAGCCGATGAGCCTCCCTCGTCCTCTCTCTCTCCCTCTCTTCCTCCGTCTCCCTCTTCGTCCTCCATCCTTCTGTTTCTGTCGTCCGTTCGCTCTTACGGAACGCTTGCTCAAGACTCGAGATGAGCCACCGGACAAACTGGTCAGATGCAAAATATATATATATATATATAATATAACATAATATAACATAATATAATATAACATAATATAATGTAATATAATATAATATAATATAAGATATTAAATTAGAATATAATATTTTATAATATAATATAATAGAATAGAATAGCATATGATATAATATATTAGAATATAATACAATATAATATGTTAGAATATAACATAATATATTATACAATATTATAATACTACATAGGTATTATAATATATAATATTATAATATTACATATATTAAATATATTATGTTATAATATATTATATTATTATAATATATTAGAATATAATATAATATAATATATTAGAATATAATATAATATATTATTATATATTACATATAATATATATTGGGGGGGGGGGCTAAAAATTGTTCATTTTTGTCCGTGAGCGTCGGTGTGTGTGTCCATCGATTCTTGAGTTCCCGAAGAACCGAAACAACCTCGAACTTGTCGCTCCACCACTGAAATACCTGAATTTATATAGAACGACTAACCACAGTAAAGAGAAAAAAAACGAACACCGTCATTTTTTTGGCCTACCCAATCGTTCGACTCGCCAATGATCTAATTTTATTTAAATAGAAAAACAGTCACGATCATAAATAACGGTAAATTTTTGTTCCTTTTTTGCCCATTTTTTTTTCTCTTCTTCAAGGAAGTAAATAAACGCGTCGTGACGGACGAAGGCGCGGCATCGCGGAGTAACGATACTCACATATGTCGAAAATGCAAATTTCCTACGTATCTAAGTCCCCGTTGATATAAAGAAAAAAAAAAAAAAAAAAAAAACAAGTGTTACGTGATGTTTGAACGAATTTGAGTTTATTCAAATGGCACAGGAACTAATAATGTTCGGGTAAGATAAATTTGAATTTCCGCATAACGCGTATGAGCGAGAACGGTCTCAACAGGTCGAGCAATAGACACGCAGGATGCCCTTATGACGTAAATCGTTACGTCGTTGCGTCTCATTAATAAAATTGTCGAATGTTGAGGTTGGACGTTGATCCCGTGTTTTTTTTTTCTTTTTTTTTTTCATCTATAACCTCTTTTAACACACGCACGGAATAATAATAATGTCAAGCTTATAGAGGGGTCTGGAGCTACGAATTGCGACAATTTCTCGTATAAATTTTCGCGATTGTATCATCGACGTTAATGTCTCGGAAATAATGATAATAATAATAGTAATAACTAAGAAGACAGACAAAGATATATCGACCGACAGTACGCGGAGTCCGAGAGAGAGAGAGACACGAGGAGAGACCAAAGTGCTCTTCGGCAAAGATCAACTATTAATCTTCAATCAACAATGAAAGTTTGAAGTAAATAATATACGCGTTGGACATACAAATTTTTATGTATGCTGTGTGTGTGTGTGTGTGTGCCTGTGACATATATATATATATATATATTGTCGCGAAGGTCGCAGCGCACGATGAATGTACCGATACGTCTTTTTTAACTACGTCGACCTTCGTCTTAAAATAGAGCCCGGATGACTTTGCTCGAGAGAGACAGAGAGAGAGAGAGAGAGAGAGACAGAGAGAGAGAGAGAGAGAGAAGCGGCCTGGGTAACCACATACACATAACTATATATACCTATACTCTCACATTAATACTTTTTTTTACCCACGTTCATCGACGTAGGTACGTGTGAAATATTTTAACACAAACAAATCGCTTGCACACAAATATATATATATATATATATATATATATATATATAAGGGAAACTCTAGTATTCGTTATATTAGCTATCGCTTCGAGACCGGATTGAAATTAATAACCAACCGGTTTTTCGTTAAACAATTGCGCCAGATATATTCCATGTAAAATACTTATCTCTTGAGAAGAACGTATCGCATATAAATATATATATATATGTGTATATGTATATGTATGTATATTTAAGATACGACTACGACCTCGTATATCTATATTAATGTGTACATTTTTGTGTAATACATATGTGCGTATAACAGATGTACGGATATAGGTACGCACGAGGAAATAATCGACAGAATTTAATTGAACCTTCGTATAACGCCCGCCTCCTGTTTCCCCCTCCCTCACGTTCCAACAACCAAACTGGTTAGGCTTCTCTCGCTCGAACATTCCCTCCTTTTATCCTCGCACCTTCACTCCGTACGATTATTCGACGGTAGGAAAATGTTTGTAATATTTCGTAATACGATTATTCACGGCGCGAGCTTACAATTGAGCAAAAACGAAAATGGCGCTACGCTATACATATATATATATATATTTTTTTTTTAATTCGAGCTTATCTCGCCTCTCTCTCTCTCTCTCTCTCTCTCTCTCTCTCTCTCTCTCTCTCTCTCTTGCGGTTTAATACGCAACGTGCAATCCGATGGAAATATGCGATTCACGCCGTGTTCTCGAAAGAATTTATTTATGCGAGTGTTTTTTTTTTTGTTTCGTTTGTTTCTATTGTCTTTTCGTTATCGCTGATAGTTTTGAGAACGCGATATCGCGTCGTATCGCGTTATCGATCGGGGAATGTGAGTTTGTTTTTTTTTTTTTTGTTATTTAATCGAGCTCGAGCAAATATCGATCGATCGTTGGCGTTTATATCAGCGCAAAGTTTTGATCGTTTCTCGTAAGAAGCGAGAGGTACAAAGTAGATAGATTCATGAAAAATTATTTAATATGTTTCAGAAGACGTGGGCTATAGGAACGTCGAAATCACGTCTGCCTTTACCCACCTGCCTCAAAAGGGTGAGTGACAAATTAACGATGCGATCTTTACTGCGTATTGTTTCGTTAAATTCTTAACAATTTTATTTTTCGTAGTAAAATAAACGAAACAACGAGAAGAAAATTATTCAAAATTTAACGATTAATAACGTTATCATTTTCGAATTTAAGAATTTATATCGTTTCGTTAAATTGTTAATAATTTTCTTCTCGTCGTTTGGTTTGTTCACTCGTTGTTTCTACGAATTATCACAAAGAAACTCTAGGCAATCTCCGTTTGTTCCATGAAGAAACGAGCTTGATTAAATCACGATTAAAGTGTATCTCGAGCAGTTTCACAATATAGAGACACATTTTATCTCAGCAAGGTGTAAAATCCCATCGAATCTCTTGTAACAGACTTTTAAAAAAATATATTTCCAAGATTGTTTTTTAATTAAAAAATTTATATCGTTTTGTTAAATTCTTAATAATTTTCTTCTCGTCGTTTGGTTTGTTCACTCGTTGTTTCTACGAATTATCATAAAGAAACTCTAGGCAATCTCCGTTTGTTCCATGAAGAAACGAGCTTGATTAAATCACGATTAAAGTGTATCTCGAGCATTTTCACAATACAGACACACATTTTATCTCAGCAAGGTGTAAAATCCCATCGAATCTTTTATAACACAGTTTAATAAAAATATATTGTCGAGATAGGTACGACGTTGCTAGACGATTAATTTCTTTTTTCTCGAATTCTCGTTGATTACGTTGACGACATTCCGCTAATCAAAAAAGAAAAATATATATATAGGTATATATATATATATAATAAATTGATAGAGATAACCCGTGAACTCGTTCGTTCGATAAAATGTTCGGCTTTTTATAAATTCTACGTATCGATAACTCGATCAAAGGTAAAAGACGCGGATTAAAAAAAAGAAATCAAAAAACATCAAAGGCGAGAGTGAGAGAGATTCGTGGCCAGGAAAATCTATCGTTTCCGTCGATCGGAGGAAGCAAATACGCAATTACACACGTGTCACACGTGACAATTGTCAGTTCTCTATAAACTTTCGTTTCATTCTCTCTGTCTGCGGACAGCGCGGACTTTTAATTAAATTTCACGTATCGACATCCGTATCACCTTCTCGTACGTAACCCCAAACCCAAGAAAAAAGTCAAACGAGCAAATCAAAAATCTTCCCGACAACGTGTTTTATTCATAAATTTCATTTTGTTTCCATTCAATTTATAAAAATTTTGCACTCGTAAAAGTACGAACTGTTTAATACGAAAGTGAGAATGAAATATCGTATTTGGATGTCGAACGACGCGTATCGTGTGTGGCATAGAAAGGAAAAATTAATGAACAAAATAACACCAGGCCGGTTCGTGGGTGTCGACGTAATCAATTTCTCCCTCCCCCTGCGCGATCTCCCTCTTATTTTCCTCCCGCACCGAATGTTTGCGACTGTGTTAACTTCTCGACAATATTTTCGATCTCTCCCTCTCTCTCGCTCTCTCTCTCTCATCGTGGTCTTTGCCATGACACACGACGACGTGGATAACTCACTACAATTCCATACCCAGCCTCTCCGTCCCTCCCTTCGTTTCCCCCCACCACTACTCCCTTATGCTTTACCAGCCAGTAGACTTCCAGGAATTATTTACAAAGAATTATCAGCTGGTGAGACGCGTACGTATACGATCTGCCACGACAGTAGCTAGCCAGCTCTCGCGACGCGAACTCGTTCGCGGGACCGAAATATTAGCGCTCTTTCGCCAGAGATCCGAGTTTGTTGATCGCGACGCGATTACGATGAAATAAGAATTGTGCAATCGTGTTACAAAAGCGTGACTTAAAAAAAAACAAAACGAACAAGTAAATATAAAACGTTATATCTCGTTGTCGCGTGAAAAATAAGCGGACGGTGCGCGCGTTCTAGACGAACGAACAAGTGGAAAATTCCTTACGCGCTCAGACCGCGAAGGGAAATTAATAGTGCGTTCTATTTTTGACGATTTTTTTCAAGAAAAAAAACAATTTTAACGTAAACCTGTGTCGGTTCAGACTCGCAGGTGTGTTTTTAATATTACTTAGACGTTTCAACGTTGAACGAGAATCGCTGAAAAGAAAAGAAAATTCAGTAAAGCCAGAAAACCGGAAATCCTGGAGGAAGAACCTTAGGGATTCGCGTTTTGTTGTTGCGAGACGTGTTCGTCTCAAGCAACGTAGTCGATACGAGGCAGAAAATACAACGATGGTGTGGGCAATCGTAGAAGGAGGTCGATTCTCGTGATCTCTCTTGGGAATTCCACGAGAGAGAGAGAGAGAGAACGTTGTCGAATAAAAAAATAAAGTAAAACAGCAAAATCCCAAGCGTAAAAGAGTTACGTCGTTCTCCGGAGATGTTCGTCGTCGTCCTCTTTCCGCGCAGTCACAAACAGCTCCTGGCGTGTATCGCTAGCTGAACGAATAAATTATTTAAATCTAGTTGCGACTGTGAAAAAAAGAAAACGAAAAAAAAGAACATACACACACACAGATAGAAGAAAAAAACGAATTCGCCCGCGACGCAGAAAATAAATATAAAAAAGGGGAGAAAAATAACACGAAAAGGAATTATAAAAAAAAAAGAGAGAAAACAAATCATCATCTCGAACTTCACGTTCCGCTTACGTTCACGGCCGGTTCGTTGTTTACTCGCGTGCCGCGAGGGATTGATCGAACGTTTCAAATATGGAAATTATCGTGTTCTGACCGTTAGCGAACGAACGCGCGGCAAAAAATATTTTTCTACCAGGTTTTTTTCTTTTTTTTTTTGTTTTAAATCGTTTTTCTCGTTTCTTTTGGAATTATTTATTTTTATGATTTGTCTTTAGTTTTGTTATTTTGCTTTTTTTTAATTGCGAAGCGACTAACGTTTTCGACGAAGTTTCGTCGCGACGGGCGCGTGGGCGCGCAAGTGCGACGTTAGTCGTTTGCCTTCGTTGACCACGGTCGGGTCGAGCTTAAAGTTCACTCGACTCGACGAAATTCCACGATAGTGACGAAGGAATAAATACGTCGACGGGGGGAACGAATGTAAATTGTGCGCGCGGTATCTCGATGAAACGAAGACAATTTTCCCGTTTTTACGGGAGGATCGAATACTCTTGATCTTCATCGTTTTTATCGATAATAATCGAACGTGATAAGAATACGTTGAAACGCGATTTTTTATTCTCCATTTGAAATTTTACTTTTTTCATCGGACGAGAAATTAAAATTGTTTTTATCGTCGGACGTTTGGAAAGGATAATTCATTTTTTGTTCGATCATTGGAATAAAATAAAGAAAAGAAAATGAAGGTTTCGATGGAACACGGAAGTGCCTTTAGTCCTTATTGCTCGAGGAACGTAATGAGGAATGTGGTGACCGGCGTTCAAACTACGCCATTGTTTATTTCGCCGTCGAATTTACCGGACATGTGTCTCGTATGCGTAGACATGGCCAGGGACACGCCAGGCTCGCCAATGTCGAGGCCACGAGATCTCGGCGCTAGCGGAGGCGGTGGTGGGGGCGGCGGTAATGGAGGGGGTGGTGCAACAGCTACGCTCACTTCCGGTGCTTATCACGCCGCGGCTACCGACCCATCGGCCCTTCACGGACGCGCCTTTCAACAGAAGATACTCGAGGTAATGTAGAAATGTATCTATTAACAACAAATTCATCCATATTTGTCATTTTCAAAATTACGCATAATTAATTCTTAATTAACTGTTTGACTGTTATAATCTTGGTGCTTAGTTCTTAACGAGCATAAATAAAACGAGCCACACTCGTGATTGAAAGATTATCAATATTCTATTTTTTTATCATTTTATTTCTCTTCCCTGCTTATTATAGCTTGAACAATGGGGAGCTAGGGGTTAAAATTTAATTTTTAATTATAAAAAAGAAAATTTAATTTAGTTCGAAGAAATTGATATTTCTTTCGCCGAATTCTGGGAAGAAAAGTTTCATAAAGCCAAGAAAAATGTGGCGTTCGGTTTCTTTTCGTTTCGAATAATTAATAAGGAAAAAAAATGATTAAAGTCAATCGAGTTTTGATAAATGAATGAATTCCACCTGCACCATTGACAAAAACACACATTTATCTCGATTCCCTCGCCGAGGTGTCCGTTGATCGAGGGGAAAGAATTGATAAGAAGCTCGAGCGATCGAAAGTGGGTCGACTATTAATGTTTCATCGTCCGCGAGACGCCTCGGGTAAATTACCGTTCGCCACAAATTGTCACGATCCTTGGGGCCTTCTTTTTCTCTCGTTCTTTTCCCTCGCTCGTTTGTCGTACGTATTACTTCGAGATATTGCAACAGCTGAAGCATTTCTGTAGTTAGCGATATATCTTGATCCTCTCTGTTTTCCTTTCTCACCGCGATTTGTCTCGTTCGTTACAAATATTGCGCGATATATCGAGCATTTAATTCCGTTGTGTTGAAAATCATTACGAAGAAACATGTGTCAATTATGAAAATTCATAAGCGATCTCGCGATTAAGCGATTAATTATTGACGGACGAGCGGTCGATAAAATTAGGGCGTTTACATTTTTATTTGAATCATCGCGTCGATTCGTAAAATCGTTGAATGCATTAATCGATCGATCGGATAATCGAATTAATCCTTTGACAATTAATTAATTAATTGATTAACTTCTCGTCCGTTCTCACAATTAATTCATTAATTGATTAACTTCTCGTCCGTTCTCACAATTAATTAATTAATTGATTAACTTCTCGTTCCTTCGAACGAGTTAATTTTAAAGTTTAAAAAAAATTTATATAAATTCTGTATTCGTAATAATTTATCCAACTCGTGTAAAATTCGTTCGAGTAATCGGTTAGCTTTTGTGACAAGCCCGTAAGCCGCGTCCTCGTTCCGTAAAATTCGCTGATTCCGTTTGCCCATGCTGCGGCAGTTTCAAGAGACCTCTCTCTCACCCCTCGTCTCATCCCCCTCCTTCTTTCCTGCTCCTTCTCCTCTCGTCCCTCCTACCACCCGTCTTCGATCCGTGGCCACGAGGAGCTCTTTCTCTCTCGCCTCGTCCTCGTGGCTTCCGATGGAACATCACGAAGTTTCACTGCCAAGTTCAAGGTCGCACGTTAAATCCTCCCTGGCGGGCGCACGAGTTTTGCTGCTCGCGATTTCTCCTTCCCGAAGAGACCTTATAACCAACCGCTCGACTCGACCATCGGACAAAAGTGGGCACTCTTCTTCATCGATCGATTCGATCGATCCATCGATCGACGATGTATAAAACTCCTTTTCTCCCTCTCCCTCGTTCTTTCTCTCTTTATTCGCGTATTTACACATTTTTCGGATTTCGCCATCGACCCTGGCATTTTACTGAAATATTTGCATACACACACAAATATATATATATTTGTGTGTATTTATATATATATATGTATATAAATCATGCACGCACGTTGAGGCCACGTGGCGATAAATGGGCGCTCGCGAAACACGTAAGGAATTCGTGGAAAAGTTTCCGGCGAGAGAACCGCACGAACATGCATCTCGGGGAAAATTAATGAACGTCACTCTGGTCTTGGTTTTGCTTTTCTCTCTCTCTCTCTCTCTCTGACTCTCTTTCCTTCTTATCGCGTGTTATACCAATGCGATTTCTCCATGCACATCGTACGTTACATATATGATTCGCATGCATTAATGAGAGACTTCGTGCGCAGCGGCGTATAAAAGGATTCCCGGTAAAATAACGTGTGTTCTATTTTTATTTTGTTGCTTTTGTTTTTTTTCCTGAAAATTTCACACTTGAAACGCCATGCGTTTTAAACTTTATATCGTTACATTTATAATGAAGTATAACGCTTCGATACGTTAAATAATAATCCTATTTAATCGAATGTACGATTAATGATTTAAAAAATAATCGGTCGGCTCGGAAAATTGGAAAATTAAATTATATAAATTCTTTATTTGGGATAATTTTGTTCAACCATTTTTTGTTTGTTTTCTAGAAATTTCACGGTCGAAAGGTCATGCGTTTTAAACTTTATATCGTTACATTTATAATGAAGTATAACGCTTCGTTATGTTAAATAATAATCCTGTTTACACGAATATACGATTATTGATTTAAAAAATAATCGGACGAGTCGGAAAATTGGAAAATTAAATTATATAAATTCTTTATTTGGGATAATTCTGTTCAATCATTTTTTTTTCTTTCTGGAAATTTCACAGTCGAAACGCAATGCGTTTTAAACTTTATATCTTTACATTTATAAAGAAGTATAACGTTTCGCTACGTTAAATAATAACCCTGTTTAAACGAATATACGATTATTGATTTAAAAAATAATCGAACAGGTCGGAAAATTGGAAAATAAAATGATATAAATTATTTATTTGGGATAATTTCGTTCAATCGATAGGAAATCCGTCGTTAATGATCGCACATATACAGTCTCGTCTAATGTATATTAATATAAAGTCGCTGTTCATTCTCTGACCCGAGGGATTAAAGTCGTCGCGACGACCGTGGAACAAAATAAAAATAAATCAATGACGTCGATATCTGTCTTTTCGTTTTTTTTTTCCGGTGGTTATAATATTCGATTCGACACGCAATTTCAATATATCGCGAGAAACCGAAAGAAAGAAAGAGAGATGTATAATATTGATAACGATTATACGTGTTATACGACAACAGGAACGTTGCGGCAATCGAGTAAAACAGGAAATATACATTTTCTACAATCGCTCGTAGCTACTTAGGTAACTACACGCGGAAACTTTTTTTTTTTACGGGTTGTCCGCGTAAGACTCGACGATAAATGTTATTAACCAGTACGTGTTGGTTAATAATATTTATTAACCGCGCCTATTGACTTCTGTGTAGACACAAGTGAGAGACTAGAAAAATATTCGCGGATAATTCAATTTTAACAATTCTGTTGATTCAGCCGGAATAAAATATTTGCCAATAACATGTTTACTATTTATCTTTTCTCCTTTTTTTTTGACGTTTCGATCGTCGGATCGGCGTTCAACCGTGTATCGAACAATTATTTATTTTCACGGGGTTATGATAAACGATATTATTTTTTTATATTTTTGTCACGTAAAAATACGTCATTAAGAATTCTAGTGATATTTTTTTGAAATTTGTTCGATCTACTTATTATTTACGACCTGCTAATTTTATCGGTGATAACGTTTGGACAATTGTTGCAGCGGTAACGAATCAATGAAATATTGTCTTCGTTTCTTTTTCAATAACAGGTCTGTTATCAAAGTGCAAATAGCGCTATGTAGCTATAATGACGCAAATAGCTTGATTTGAACTATTGCGTCATGATACATAGCCGAGAGATTAGATTTTTTGTGGCTAAATTGAAAGATTTTAATCGAGAAGGGGGGTCAATGAGCTCGAGGTAATTTAGCACGATTTCGGTCAGAAACTTCCAGCTAGTAACCGGTACGAACCAAAGGAGTATCGTTATACCTCTCTCTTTCTCTCTCTCTCTCCCTCTCTCTCTCTCTCTCTCTCTCTCTTTCTCTTCTGTTATCAACAACTATCCATCGTTCGACACGACGTGTCTCACTCGTTCTCTTCATCTCGTTTCCTATCCCATCTCTCCCTCTCTCTCTCTGTCTCTCTCTTTCTCTCTCGCTCTCTCTCTCACGAGTAATTCCGGTGCGGACGTACCCAATTGTTAAAGCCACTTATTGACGGACCTCACGTATACGTTGGTACCGTATATGAGCCCGCGCTACCCACTAACTTCCTCCCGTCTCGGAGACTTCTCGCAAGTCGCGACTCATCGTGACGCTCGTTTCTAAAAAAGAGACGAAGAAGAAAATCTTAAATTTCTTGTCGGTTCGCAAATTGGCAGAAATTGCGATTCCTCGAAAAAGTTACAAATCCTTGCGACATCGGTCGGTTTACTTTGATTAGTTTTTTTTTCAATTTGTATTCTTTCCACTTGGGCTCGGTCCGATGTTGAATATTTCTTTTTTATATTTTTTGGAAAGATAAGGAATCAACGTCCCAATGTTCCCACAAAAGTAGAACATTACCCTTGAGGTATCTGGGTTTTGTTCCAGCTACAGCAGCATCATCAGCTTCAACAGCAGATTCTCAGGCAACAGTTTCACGCCCAAGAGAGACATCTCGCCGAGATGCACGAGCAACAAATGCATCAGTTGAAGGTCAGTAATTATTAATTTTATCGTAACGAAAATAATTATAAATTTAAAAATATTGTTTTTAATTTATAACTATTTATTGTTTTATTTAATTACAGTTAATATTAGAGATGGTGACAAAATATCGATATTTTCCGTTCGATATATCGATGTATCGATATAAAATTTCAAGTATCGAAAAAGTATTAAAAAACAATATCTTTTTTCCATTGACAACACCGACTTTATTTGACCTTAGTCTATGTTAAAAAATTACTCTGCGACCGTGAAAAAATAATATTAATTTCAAACTTGAACATCATCTATCTTCTACGCGACTTAATAAAATATCATATTTTTTACCTATCTGATTTATATACCGTTTTCGATTAATTACAAAATCTCATCGATATATCGATATATAGAAATATCGATATCGATAAATCGATATTTTTTCGATATATCGATATGTAGATATATCGATATTGGTAAATCGATATTTTATCGATATATAGATATATCGATATCGATAAATCGATATTTTTTCGATATATCGATATTATTGTTCGACATATCGATATCGATATTAATATTTTTTTTTAATATCAATAATCTTGACTCTTCCGACATCTCTAATTAAAATTACTGGGAAGCGAGTCCTGGCTTTGTAATACGATCGAATTAAATTTCACTGATAGAGACCACACTTTTTCATCTCTCTTGACAAAGAGAGCGAGATAGAGTGAGAGAGAGTGGGTTGACGATGACGATGGCGATGACTCGACTCGGCTTAACTCACGAGCGACGCGACCTGCCACTATGTGTGTAATCTGTAATGTATCACGTGCAATAACGCGGAGTCGCGCAGGCGGCCCTAATTTTTTTATTTACCGTCGCTATGAATAGCACCGAGAGAGAGAGAGAGAGACAAGATTACCTCGACGAATTATTCTTATCATTTTTTCTTTTTTTAAAAAACCATTCTTCTCAAAGATTAAGAAAATATTTCTGACAATTTATTTTAACCCATTGGTCAAAAAGTAACTGCGTTTCTAACACGTATGTTTGTCTATTGGAGGAAAAAAACGCAGTTACTTTTTGACCAACTTGGCGATTCATATATTTAAATTATTGCCGAGGAAATTCGAAGGCTTCTCTAACGAGAAGTTGCGACCCTCGTCGCGGTCAGCATTAGCTTCTATTTATAGAAAAAGTGGAAAATATTCCGTCGTGTCACGAGTCTTCGACTATTGATAATGTGTGTGTCTGTGTGCGTGTGTGTATAAGTAAATCGCTCGAAGCGAGGACAAACTTCGTGTATCGAACCGAACAATGACAAGTAAAGCGAAACCGGGCTTAATACTGTACGGTCAGGCCACGGTGGCAAAGTTTCACAGTTCGTGTTCAATTATAGTACAATGGACAAGGCGGTTTGACCGAACTTCTCGTGACAAATTAACTCTCCTTCTCAGCTAGAACAACGCGTTCGTTTCTTAGTCGTTTTCCGATTAAGAGCCTCGAGCGAGTAAAACTTCTTCGATTATTCATCCCACTGTCCTCCCAAGTTCCTCGATTCTTCGATCGAAAATCTTATCGCTAAGGAAACCGAGAGACAAAAATATGCGACGAATCAACCCAGTTTTCTCTCTTATCGAATTTCTTCCCCAAACGTTCCTTTTCTTTTTGAATTTTTTTTCTCGATACTCGTTTTATTTTCGTTTATTGTCGAGACTGTGATAAACGATCGACACAAAGTATATAAATATTTATATTCACGAATGAACGAAATATTCAATTTCGTTTCGATATTACGTCAAAAGAGAAATTCTTATTTTTCACATCGCGAACGAGATTATATCTCTCGAGGTCGATCGAACTTCAAAATCTCAATTTTTATCTCTCGTACGTGACGGAAACAGAGTCGACCCGAGGAAGAAAAAAAAAATTATTCCTCGTTTCATTTCGAATTTACCGTCGAACAAAATAATAATGTCGTAAGTAGTTTTTTTTTCATACTCGCTCGACGAACCAGTGATAAAAATAATACTAAAAATAAAATCGTAGCAAAGCTATCGAGGCTGCCGATGGCGATAGTGTAGCGAGCAAACAGGTTGTCCCGACGATCGAAAGGCCACGAGAACGCCGGCGAGCCACGTGGGGAATACGACATTATTGTATTTTTAAGTCTCCTCAGACTTTTGTATTTTCGATTATTGCAAAAGTGATAATACGGGGGCAAGTATGACGTACGAATTTTCCTATCGTACACAAATCGTGAAACAAATACTCTTTCCCTCGTGATAGGAAAACAAAATAAAAATAAACAGGCACGGTAATAAATACGTATACGCGTTTGGTCGAACTACTCGTAACATTTACGTATACATATATGTATTTGTGCACTTTGGTGCAATCGACGTTACGTATAGCGAAGCTTACTCACGGTTAAAAATGCTCGTGAAGTCCATTCACGTGCACCCCATAAACCGTACGTTTGACTCCTTTATCGCTCTCTCTCTCTCTCTCTTTCTCCCCCTCCTTTTTCTCTGTCCCCCTCACTCCGTATGTCTGTCTCATTCTCTCTCGAGCAATTCGACCATTTTATATACTGCGGCTCATTTTGTTACTGTTGGTGGTGGTTGCCCGTGGCTGGTTCTTCTATTAATAGAACGCATCCACGCTACGTGGGCTCGAAGGTTATCGATTCGCGTGTTTGTTGCCCGGTGGTTTGCTCGCGACGTTTATACTTGTAACAATCAATCCCCCCCCCCCCCCCCCCTCCCACTCTACGAATCAACCATGTCGTATATCGTGTCGCGTACACTTAAATTCTACGTAGAAAAACAGAAACGCAGTAGGCAATAATAAAACGTCTGGATTAAACGCGAATGTAATATTAATTCAAAATAAAAATATAAAATTTTTCAAAATTAATTCAAAATAAAAATATAAATTCAAAATAAATATATAAATATTAAAACTTGTGATATGGATTAAAGGAAAGGCTTGGATTAAACATGAAACTAATATTAATTGAAAATAAAACAATATATATCAAAATACGTGAAAATCTTCCTATAAAAATATTGATCAATTCAAAAATTGTATGAATATGTATGTATTTTTCGTAGAAACCTCGTAGCTTTCCAAGAAAACAGAAAATCAGGGACAACGTTACACAATAATCTTTTAACACTCGCAATTCCGAATAAGTTTGAGATAAGATCGTTAAGAAATTAAATTCCAACGACGATTATGTTAATTACCCGAATAATAAATAATCCTTGATCAAGTTTAATCGTCCAAGAAATTCTTCTTTCGACGATCTTTCACATTTTCGTTAAATATTTGTATGTTTATGTCTGGGTCGTTGACAAATTAATCTCATGCACGAGTTTCCTCTTTATTCTTTCATTCTTTTTTTTCCGGTAAACAATTTTTACACTCAAATTGTTAAAATTGTTCACACGCAAGTGCTAGGCACGTTGTCCAACGAGCTTTATACTTTTGTGTTACAGCTGTTGCCTTTCATATATATCTCACCATTTACCGTGGGGACACAAAAATTTAACACCCTGACATTAAAAAGTTTTCCGAGCGAGGAATATACCTCGTGTTAACTTTCAATCCTCCGGTATATCTATACGTATTTAATATTTGTACACACACACACACACACACACACACACACACACACACACACACACACACACACACACACAGCGCGCACACACACACGCACACACACACACACGCACACACACACACACACACACACACACACACACACACGCACGCACACAACGCGCATATATATATATATAACGTATGGACGATTATTATGTATGTGTATATAGCTTTCGGTTGAGGACATTGCAACGCGCTTCGTGCACGTGCGACAAGTGTTATGCGACGGTATTTACGACGATATGCATAGGCCTATTCCTCGGTTGAAGAACGGTGTAAAATAAGGAGAAGAGTCGATAAATACTGTGGATACGCGTGCGATTTTAAACACGTCCATTCTTACATTTCCGTGTTAAAAATACATTTTTTTTAACAACGAGGGTTTATTTTAACATCGTTTGACGAAGTATTTTTGGTTATTTAAGTAGGAACGAGTATCGTTGATGTCTTTGTAGAACGAGGAATTAAAGATTGGTATAAATGATTCTCGGGTCGAGCCGGTACGAAGTATGATATTGAAATCGGCAATAGGCGAGCCTCGGTATGCGAGACTCTGCGGCCAGTGTGGAAATCACTGCTACATGGTGAAATTGGCCGGGGAAGCTTATTTGCAATGCCGATGAATACGACGAGTCTGCTATACTCACTATTGACCCAATATCGCGAAATGGAAGTGCGAACTCGAATACACGTTGAGAAAAATGAGACGTTGCTTACGAGTCTATTTCTATCCTCGATACGATATAACGTCCGAAAGGATTTTCATTAAGACGATATGGTAATAAAGATGTTTTAAAATAAATTTGTATCGTCGTTGATTCAAAATTGTGAATTGAGGAATTTTCATTAAAGACGTAAATTATACTTTTTCTTATTTTTATTTTTTATTCCTTCAAGATTTTTTACGACATGACTAATCATTTTTTGTCCTTGTCGAAAACGACTTTATTCGTTTATTCGAGAGTTTTAAAAATAGGCAAGGACGTGTAGCGAGATGGAGAAAAAAGTTGTCGGCATGATTGATCGAAAATTCCGTTGGATCATTACGTTTCGATCGTTCGCTTTGGTTCATCGATAGAAACGATCCTCGAGATTGGTTAGAATTAAGATTTTGCGAAAAAAATAATTTGCATCGTCTGGCGAGTGAGTCTCGAACGTTCGTTAAGCCTCGCTATGTACACGATCGACCTCCTCGGCCAGTGGAAAAGTACGGAATGGTCAGACGTGGCAGACAAGCTCGAGCCAGCTGCTGGCTGGATTCTCTTTTTCTCTCTCTCTCTCTCTCTCTATCTCTTTGACTGGTTAGTTCTTGATCGGACAATAAAGACCGCCTGTACAACGAACCGAGAATGTATATTCTCTCGTGCGAAGCCTCGTGCTAATTTTTATTACGAGCGTATCTCTTAATATTCGTAGATTCGTATCGGAAGAAGAATAAATTGAATGTCAGGTTTATTTTCAATTTGATATTTATTACAGTGGGAATACATTTTATTAATCTCGTATCGATCGCGATTCGTGAAATGAAGAGAGAAACAAACGTACCGTTTCGTTACGAACTGCGTCGATGTCGGTGAAACGTAGAAATACGAGGGAGAATCTCTTTTATTGTCGCCTATTCACTCGTACGAGATAAGCCCTTCCCTACGAGAGTCGGCGTTTACGACCAGTGCGATAGCGCGTCTGTTATCAACGAGAACAAATCTAAACAGCCACTTTTACTATCACAAGCGACTGTTCGGAAATTCCTCTCTCTCTCTCTCTCTCTCTCTCTCTCTCTCTCTCTCTCTCTCTCTCTCCCCCTCTCTCTCTCTCTCTTTCTGCGTCAAGATTGAAAAGAGCTCGTGATAATGACAGCCACAACTTTATTTTAGAGATCCTCAATCAATTTTTTCATTATTTAATTTTACATATTTTCTTATTTTTGTCTAACGAGCAACGTTATTTTTCGTTTACAGGTCTGGGAACAGCAGAAACAGCTAGAGGAACAAATTAAGGAAAAGGAGAGGCTGGAGGCATTGAGGAAAAAGGATAAGCAGGATCATAGCGCAAATGCATCCACAGAGGTCAAACAACGCGTCAGGGTAAGTTGTCCATTATTAATTTTTTTGTTTTTCAATTATTTCGACTCGTTAAGATTGATCTCATTTCAATGAATTATTCGTTGGGTTAAGCTCTCTTTTCTTATCTCGTGATCTCGTTGCAGAGTTTTCTCGTGCAGAAAATGCAGAGGGAGGCTGCAGTCGCGGCGAATGGCGCAGTGCCCGGAACGACTGGTTACAGAAGCTGGTAAGATCGTTAAGAAAATTAAACGATTAACCCGATCCCAAAAACAAATTTATTTATATTTTCTAAATGCCTTGAAAGAATTGAATTTTTCATTTATCGAGTTTATAACTCGAGTCTTGCATTCTTTACGTCGGCCTTCGTACCTGTTAATAATTCGTCGGTCAAAGAAAAAAAAAAGAAACTTCCCGGGCCCCGAATGGAAATCCACGATAGGCCTACGTGATATCTGGCACGTATCAGCCATGAAATTCATCCACGTCTCGTACTCCGTCATTGCGTCACGCGCTTTTCCTCCTTGCCCTTTTTATCGTACTCACGGCATTGTTGTCAGGGTCGAGATGAAATTTATGTGACTATCGCACATGACAAAAACGAATTGATGACACGGAACGGCGACGCAAACTATTCGGCAATCGATCAAATTATGTTAAATATAAGAAGAAATATCTAGTAGATTCATTTTCAATATTAAAATTCAGAAACGGAAATAGAGCAACGAGCAGCACGATGCTAGTCCCGGCGTCTCGACGCATATTGATCGTTCAATTACGCAAATATAACAAAGCCAATTATATTCGGTGGCAATCAAATTTTTGAATCGGCCCGTAATAATCAAATTCCATCAGTCCCATTTCCATCTTCCATTTGCCGCGAATGATAATTTCGTACATTCGTTGTGAGAGTAACAGAGAGAGAGAGAGAGAAAGACAATCTGAATTTTCCGAGAATTTGGAGCGAACAAACGCGCCTGGGTTTGTGAATTTTTTATTCGTAACCCGATGTCAGGCAGAAGCGTCAAATTCACAAATTATGACGATCGTTTTTAATAGAATTCGAAACCGAGGACTGTATAACCAATTTGCAATTTTGCTGGTGCGCGTCGGTGGTAGTGGTGGTTGGTCGTCGTCGTTCGTCGACGAAACGATAATAGCCCAACCTGTCCCAGTTATCCATTTAGCACCGGTACACGAGAAGAATATTTCTCCGTATTTCCATTACTCTCTCTCAAATAACGACGTTCCGCATTTCCGTTAAAAGCAAGTTTCCTACTATCCTCTAGCTAGTTTTTTTTTAAATAACGTCCTACACGTATTCTCCATATTGTTTTATTAAATAAAACCTTTGCGTCGAGAATAAAACATTGAATTATCTATTTATTTGTTCTTTCATTTACAACCGACAGGCTTCAACCCCAATCGGAATCTGGTAGCACAGGAAACGCGGCTCATCCCTACAGAATGCCACAAATGTTGCAGGAGAAATTTGGCGATGACTTTCCGCTGAGAAAAACAGGTAAACGGATGAAAAATAATTAATTTGCAATAGAAATTCAGCGTTGGGTTGTGTACTTGGTCCGAATAGTTTGTGTTGATAGAAAAACGAAATCGCCTACTAAAGCATGACTCGCTCGTCGTCGAGACGATCGTGAGTAACGCGAATGGTGCATATTGTCCATTGTTTATTTTACTTATAATTTTATTTATATATTTTTTTTTTGTTTCACGCGTAGTTCGAGAAAATACGAAAAACGTGTTTGCCATTTTCGCCTCGAATTATTGAGCGTGCAAAGCGGAATGTGTATGGAATTTCGTTAATTGGATATTTGCGTGGCACAACGACGTCCTTCTACGTTTATTCCTCGTTCGTCTTCACTCTGACCGAAAATAATTTTGAGATTGTTAAACGGATTTCTTTTTTTTTTGTTTCGTGTCAATTCTTATTATGTCGGAGAGTGTCGGAAATTTGTAGGGGAATAAAGTAATGTGAAAGGGCGAGAAGGACGTCGATCGATCGCAATAATGCTTATCCCTCATTGATCGAGAGACCCGGCGAGCTTCTCGACGCCAAATTATTAATTCACCTTATTTTTTATATATACATATATACACGTAAATATATTCGTAAGTGTGTTCCGCGAGCCGTGTGAGAATCGTGTGTGACAGTCGTTCTGTACGACTGGTTGCGTATACGTTTATTTGGTATGATGACTAACACCCGGCTGAAATTGGCCAGCCTCGGAGCCGAACCTGCTGAAGGTCCGGCTAAAGCAGCGTGTCATGGAGAGGAACTTGGCAGCTTCGAGAAATTCACCCCTTACGGCACGCCGGAAGGATCGACTGCTGTCGCATCTCAAGCGGAAGTCACTATTAGCAAGTACGTCCTATACTAATTACCCTTATCTATCGTCTCGTCATATTACTTTCGCTCTCTACGAACGACCCTTTCATAGAAGAATTTCGAAAAAAAAGAATAGTAAAGATTACATCGTCGCATATAAATTTTATTTATTTCCACTCATTGTTCCACTCTCACGATATTTATACGTACCGGTAGGATTATATATCTACGCTCCTAAAAATCTTATTGCGAAATTTGATCGACCATCACGAGTATTTGTTGCACCCGTTTTTTTTTTTTTTCATTAATTGATTGTTGAATTGAATTTTGCCAGTGTCCAGTAACCGCATGCCAAGAGATTATTAACATACGTATAGCTTTTCCACACGTACACATACACGCATACACGCACATGCACATATGCAAACACTTGAAAATTTCCAAGCGTTGGGATTTTTCCAATTCGAACGTATCAATAATGTACACACAGATATAAGTTTCCATTGTTATCTTTCTTATTGAATCGCGGAACCCCGGGGTCAGTCGATGATTCGGATCTAGTAAAACTCATTTCAAAATCACCTTTTACATACGATGAGTTTAATCGGATAGAGTTCGAGTCGAATTAGAAAACAAAAACGTTTGGCTAATACGAGTTGTCCGCGAATGTTTTGTAGATTCTGGCAGTAATCCGGAATCCGGTCCTAACTCGCCGCCCACGGTTAACAATTCACAAGCAAGTCCGACAGCTGGAAGCAACACACCGATCCAAGAGGTGAGCTTCGAGGATCTACTTGCGCCAGTGATCGGAAATCTTATATTTCTTGTTTTTTGAGACACTTATTTTTTGCGTTCTCGATTTCAGGAAAGTGAAAATACGGCTTACGGTGGTCCATTGACGAGCAGTAGTCAGCAGGGAAGTCTGTCGGATCTGTCGTTGTTTAGCTCACCGTCCATGCCCAATATTTCACTGGGCATACCTCATGTACCATCCAGTTCATCTTCGGTAAGATTTCATCAATCGCCCCATCAATCGTCCCATTTAAATAAACAGAAATTAATTTCTGTTCCTTTTAAATAATTCGTCCCATTTAAATAAACAGAAATTAATTTCTGTTTATTTAAATGGGACGAATAATTAGTATTCCTTGATCGCTTTCGTTTTCGATATATTTTTCTAAAATGATATCTCATTGGCGTATCTTCTAATGTATTTCCTTTTTTGTAATTGCAATTCAGAGTGGCACGAAACTCGCACCAGTCTCGGAAGCCGAAGTACGTGCTGCCTTTACCGCCCGCCTCGGAATGCCACTGACGGGTCAAATGCTGCCAGGTACTTTGCCGTTCTATCCATCGTTGACGGTGATCGAGGGGGAACCGGCGTACATACACAAACAGATGCAAAATTTGGAACAACAAAGTAGCAGGCACGGTACAATTTACGGTGCGCCGATAACCGATACTCAAGTAGCACACGCAAGACTGCATAAGGCTGGTCACCGGCCTTTAGGTAGTATGTTCACTCTTTCTTTCTACTGATAACCCGTTCGTAGCGCATTGCGTACTCGGAAGAATACTCGGTCTACTGTCTGACCAACAGTTAATTTTTGTTATTACCATGACATTGATTTCATTTATCGTATATCGTTGTTGATGTATTTAGAACAAATAGTCTTCCGAATGCGTCACGCATCGTTCTCCAATATTTCACCTCGACAGAATTCTCATTTTCTCTGGGATTTCCTATTCACGACATTTAGGTAGAACACAATCAGCTCCTTTGCCGCTCGGTCATCCGATGCTTCAAGGCGGTATGATAGCACCACCAACGACTCATTACGAGGAATATCTTGCTGAGAAACAACTTCACGATCAGCAACAAGCTCACAATTTTCTCAAGCAGCAGATACGGCAGACGGTATTGACGCGAGTAGTTTCACGGGGTAGTCAAGCGAATCAGCTGGACGAGGCAGCTGAGAGCGAGGAATCCGAGGTTATAGATCTTACGGGAAAAAAGGAATTGCCTGAGGAGAGTGAGATCTCGAAACAGCAGAGAGATCGTGAGCAGTTTCTTCAACAGCAGAGGGATTTGATGATGCGACACACGCTTCAGGTTAACGAATCGCCAGCTTATGTCGGTAGCAGATCATCGCAGTCGGCCAGACCACTCTCTAGAGCACTCTCGAGTCCTCTCGTTCACTTAGGTATGCTCGTTGCTGATACGTAAGGACCCATTTTCATTAATATATTTTACATTAACAAGCTAGAAATGAAACTTCGCTCATACGTTTAATCCAATGACGAATAATTCCGCTTGTGTCAATAAGGACCTCAGGCTACCGCTGGGGACGTTTTCGCCCGTGGCTCGCCGCATCGACCTACCACGGGTCTGGCCTATGATCCGCTGATGCTGAAGCACGCCTGCGTCTGTGGCGAGACTGTCAGAGGCCACCCTGAGCACGGTGGTAGACTACAGAGCGTTTGGGCGAGACTTTCCGAGACTGGTCTTCTGCAACGCTGCGACCGTGTAAGATCGCGAAAAGCAACTCTCGAGGAAATTCAGAGCTGTCACAGTGAGGCTCATGCTCTCTTATTTGGTAAGTCTAGCTAGAAATTTGTCCAACCTGTACAGTCATGCATGTTTTCCTCCTCGCTGTTTCTATAATATTCTTGGCTTGATTGCAGGCACAAATCCCTTGAATCGTCAAAAATTGGATATGTCCAAGCTCTCTCAGTTGCCGATGAAGAGTTTCGTGAGGTTGCCGTGCGGCGGTGTTGGCGTCGATTCTGACACAACGTGGAACGAGCTTCACACTGCGCCGGCAGCTCGAATGGCGGTTGGATGCGTCGTCGACCTAGCTTTCAAAGCCGCTATGGGTGATATAAAAAATGGCTTCGCGGTCGTTCGACCTCCGGGTCATCATGCTGAGACCAACCAGGCAATGGGCTTTTGTTTCTTTAATTCCGTTGCGATAGCGGCCAAGCTTCTTCAACAGAAATTGGACACGCGAAAAATATTAATTCTGGATTGGGTAAGAAATTGCTTAATGAATTATCTTCAATGTACATTATCATTAGCAATGAATGTATTTGTTATTGTTCCTTATTATTCCAGGATGTTCATCATGGAAATGGTACGCAGCAAATGTTTTACGACGATCCGAGGGTTCTCTATCTCTCGATACACAGGCACGACGATGGTAATTTCTTCCCCGGCACTGGTGGGCCAACCGAGTGCGGCGCTGGGGAGGGCCTCGGTTACAACGTTAACGTTTCTTGGTCGGGTGGATTAAATCCACCGATGGGCGATGCTGAATATCTCGCAGCTTTTCGAACGATCGTAATGCCGATCGCCAAAGAATTCGACCCGGACGTAGTAATAGTTTCCGCTGGATTCGACGCTGCTATTGGTCATCCCGCTCCATTGGGAGGATACAAAGTCAGTCCGGCGTGTTTTGGACACATGACCCAGCAGCTTCTTGAACTCGCCGATGGCAAAGTCGTTCTTGCTCTCGAGGGTGGCTACGATCTTGCGGCTATTTGTGATTCCGCGCAAGAATGCGTTCGAGCACTTTTAGGCGATGAACCGAGTCCTCTTCGAGATGAAGAACTAACACGCATACCGTGTCAAAATGCCATCGATACGCTCCAGAAAACTATCGCCATTCAGGTGAATATAATGTTTTATTCAAGAACAAAAAAAAACATTGTTTTGTTGCACGGAAATGTTTCCAACGTTTGTATTTATTTTAGATGTCACACTGGCCCTGCGTTAAATTAGCAGCGCACACAGTTGGTATGAGCGCTCTAAAAGCCAGCCAGAAAGAGCACGACGAGATAGAAACTGTATCCGCAATGGCTTCGCTCTCTATGCAACAACCGACTAATCTCTCGTAAGAGTTCGTTGATTTTCTTAGAAGTGGTAGTCCGAAAGTTCGAGGCTCATCGTGAACGTTCAAACATAATTACTTTGAACAATTTGCAGAACTACGCCAGACCATTCCCGCGAAGTTTCGGAGGAGCCGATGGAACAGGACGAAGCTAAGTGAAAGCCCACGTGTCTGACGATTCGTGAAATCGTTCGTTTTACTTTCGTCCGTAGACAAAACGTCGATGCTGTAGTCGACGGAGATCAAGTGTCAAGCCATCTCAACGTCGTGGTTGCACTTGCATCAAATGCAAGTCATCGACGGTCAACTAAATGTCCTGGATTAATGGAAATACGATTGAGGTTTGTTTTGCAATCGTATATCCTAGATTAACGAAGACGACGAGAAGAGTCCGAATGTTTATCAGCGCGAGTCTGTTCTCGTGATTCAAAGTCTCGTCACTTCGACGAGATTTTTGTTTTGGTATCTTGCGATAAAATATGTTTTACCCTTAAACGCGACACTTCGGGATGAAACAAAATAAAACGAGACATGATGTCTCGTCGAATTGTGTATATACCAAAAGTACATAATACGACTCCCCGTTAACCTTTAACCGACTCTGTTCTTCGTGAGACAATGAAATCTCTGAGTATAAATATTATATTATCATAAATTTCTCGAGCTCAGTTTGAGCCGAAATGGGTGTCGTTTCAGTACGCGACACCGTCGTAGCCGACGAAAACGCTTGATCGCGTACGGAAGAGCTACGTTTTACAGGTATCTGATGTAAATTTGTGTATTTTAAAAGTACAAGCACAACGAATGAATCGACGATGAAACGTACGAAGCACTCCTAATGAACGGACCAACGAACTTTTTTTTGGGACACGTGCTCGATATCCTGCTGTTTAGAAATTCGTTAAACTCGCAGGTAGCACTAAAAAAACACAAGAATAAAGCTTGTCTCGACATTTGAACTTCTCTCTACGAAAAGCGTTACAGTACGAAACGATGAAACGCGTGCATTGAAGAGAGCTTTTTGTGTACAGTTCGCATCCTCAGGTATTGGCTGGAGTGATGTGCGAATAAGAGTTGATAAAAAAAAAGACAGTAATAGCGTTGTAAGATTTAGTCGCTCCTCTGCATGAAACGCGGAGAAGTTCGTTGCAGCGCGTTGTGCTGGCCACGGGCGCTTTGTTTCACTCCGCGAATCGTGAATTTTTGTGCGCTTTATACATAACTAACTGTGCTATTTCGAACCGGCGAAACTTTTCACACGTGTATTTTTGTTTGTTTGTCCGTTGGATACGATTTGTCGAAATGAGAAAGAGAATGAAAATATTTCACAGGAGAGGACCGCGCAAATTCGTTGGATGCGCATATTAACCGATTTCTAGACAGTAAATATATTTGAGGGATATATCTCATTCGGAAAAAGGTGTGATAATACAGTTCAAACGTTATGGACACCGGCAGAGATCAATCGTTCGCTTTTCTTTGGCTGCACATTACTTTTCGGAAACATTACAGGAGGAATGATTTTTGAATATCAAATGAGTAAACAATTAGCTCGAACGCGTTCGAGTTTGTCATTTACAAAACTTACGGAGATCGATCGTTCTTTTTTCTTTCCTATTCTTCACTTGTTTTTATGACTCGGTTTTTTCTGCTGCGAACAAAGGCTGGTGCGATTTTTGTGATACCTTGTAAAAAGTTAATTAACATACAGTTTAATCGAGAGTATATGGGGAAACGGCGAGAGGGAGAAAAAGTAATTTGAAAATACAAGCATTTATTTTTGTGTCATGCATTTTACGAAAAAAAAAAAAAAATGAAGATATATGAAATTTTATTATTAAAAACGGATGAAAAGATACTATATATGCATATATATAGACTTTGACATACGACAAAAGCGTATATACATATACATATATGTATATATATATATATATATATATATAATTATTATATTGAAAAGTATGTATATTGCACATCTGCATATATATTGTGGACGCAGATATTATTCTACCCCAGGAATCTCAAATATCTGTTGTATGTTGCTCTACAAGTATTCGAAAGAAAGAAGAAAAAAAATCGTTATTATATTGGAAGCGCAAGCCCAGCTTATGTGTCTATACATCGTGCAACATTAATTAACGTAGCATGAAGAAAAGAAAAAAACAAATGAAATTTGTAACAACACATCTTTTAGTGTGACATCGATGGAGGTTCGTATTCCAGTGATACCCAAACGACAGCTTGAATGGCAAGTTACAAGCTTTTAACGACGACGAGATCAATTGAACCCTGAGCTTGTCTAAAAAATTGGGCAATATTTAAACATCGGGAACTGGGATACTTACCTTGCAAGATGTAAGCCGTTTTATCGCAGTGTTATAACGTATAATTAATATGTATATTGTATTTAACTATTTATGATTCATAAGAACAAAAAAAGATACGTGTAACTGATGTCCGGTTCTTATTTGCGAGTCGAGATTGGAGTTGTTATTCATAAGTCATAAGATCGTGGCGAGAGTTCAAGAAAAAAAGAAATAAACAAAAAAAATTGTGTGTTTTCGAAAAATGACGTTAGAACGTGCGGAAGCAACGTGTTTTTAGGGAAAAAAAAAATGTCTCGTCCTAATTAACAGAAGGCCTATACGATTTGCGTTGTCTATGGTCGACGTACTTCTTTTTAATGAGCCACGTGATCACTTGATATATATATGTATATATATATATTGGTGGTTGAGTTCTGCTCAAATCGACAGAAACTTACAAACATTCCGATATCATACGTAGCATACGTGTTACACATTAAACGTGTATGGGCTACATTGAATATTGAAAATATAAGTGATGCAAATCTATGTTAAGACACGAGCACGAAATAATGTCTATGCTGCGTATACATAGTTATTGTATCGGTAATACATTTTTTATGTATATAAATGTACCTCGTAAATTAATTTTAAATAAAAATAAAATAATTGTGTTAAAAAAAAAAAGATATACTTCGATGGATTCCCTTTTTCCAATGATGACCTCTCGATGATGAAACGACGTTTGGAGACTTTAACGTCGGATTGTACGAGACCTTTGTTTGGGAAGGAGTAGTAAATAGATGAAATACATAACAACATTCAAGTCATTGCTGGGACTGAAAACGTTTAATTAAGTCTTTGTACATAAAACAATAATAATGAACATAAATTCATTGCAAATCACCATCATATATTAGCATTTGATGCGTAGTGCTATTACTACTATTATATGCTCAATAGTTTCTAGTTTCTATCGTTTTTTTTGTTTATTACAGGTTTTATGCAATTATGATTAATGTTGTAAAATCGTATCTCATTCTGTTGTGTTGTGAGGGTTTTACGTGAAGAAGAGGGAGGGCAGATAAAGGGACTTGTAAGTTCTGTGTATTCGTGTATTGTTTCTCGGGATAACTTATACTTAATGCGCCTTGCTCCATAGTATGTAATGGGGCTCTTCTGGCAAACGTTGATAACCAATATCTTATCATTCCGCAATAATCAATAATAATTATATTTTTTATCCTATTTCATATATATGTGTATATATATATATCCATATATATATGTGCATGTACACATGTATATATATATATACATATACACGCACACACAGCATATATATATACATATATATATTTATATATATTTGTAATATACCACAAATCGTTATCAATATAATACAATATTGATTATGTATACATTATATAACCTATAGATCTATAGAATATATTTATGTATTTACATAAGAATATTAGAAACAAGGGAATAACATTTAAAAAAAAAACTGGCTGCGCGTTCGCATGAAATGTTAAACAATTATCTCGTACCAACGATGATAATGGAGTAATCATTGGAACAAGAAATTGTGGAAAAACTGTCGATATCTATTAGGAGTGGAATTTCTATTCCTTTCTCGTAATGCAATCGTCGACACTACGCATTTGTCCGAGCTAAGTTCATCTTCGAGTTTTTCCAGGATAGTTCATGCAAACGCGAACATATATGTTGCTTCAAATAGTCATCATATACGAAATATCTCGAAATCAAATATAGAATCGGCCTCTCGGTATATTCGATTGATATCTAAATACATAAAAACCGTGGTTTTTAGAAGTCATTAATTTCGTAACGGGCTCTGCGTCAAAGAAGCGACCCTAAAATTAATAAACCGAGACAATCATCCTAAATGCTGGTAGCAGAAACATTCCGCAGACATATCAGAGCCCATATTCAAATGACAATTGTAAACTAATGTAAAAACAACAAAATCGCGGACCATACATCTTCAATTCAATAATATTATTTTAAAAACTACGAAATTTCTCTCGTTGGCTTGTAAAGTAATAAGTTCCTATAGTATCGTTTTTCGCAGCTCCGTTCCCTTCCTTCAATGAGTCATCCTCTCTCGAGATCTTAACATATGATTGTATATTTTGCACGACGCTATGGATGAAAATAGGTACCGGTTGACCGCGTCGTTTCGCAACTCTTGTTTTTAATTTTTTTATTTCATGTCGTAAATTTGATGGTGGTACAAAGCGAGCTCGGCGCGTGTGTTCTTTCCCCCTCGGGTTGATCAACTTTCCTTGCTTCTCCGATCGTTGATCAACAGTTTTTTTCTTTTCGCTGTCTCGTGATGATAAATACAAAAATAAGTAATGTGGAGCCGTCGCCGTTTTTTCGTCTACCATGATTTAATCTACATCCTCAGACCTTGATCACTCCGATGCAGCAGTAAGAGTCCATGTGTGCCGATGAAATATAAATATCCTCATTTTTTTCATCAATATTCAATAGCTCTTTGCTCCATTGGAATTGTATTAGCTTCTATATATTTCCAAAGATTTGTTGTCTTCGAGTCAAGAAATTCAATGGAAACGTGCGGCTGTTTTACCCCCTCGTTTATACATACACAGCGCGGATAAGGAATTGACGTTTAGCAATTTTTGTATGAGTTGCACACCAAATTGTCGCAGCTTCATCGGAACTGCAATAAGCCAGTAACGAACTAGGAACCGCGAAGGGCAACGGTCTCTCTTGCAAGAAAAACCAACAATGTTGTTCTGACGACGATCTCTAATTATCGATTATGCCAATAATCATGCCAATCTACCAAGTTGGTAGCAATATTGAGATGGGATGTTAACGAGCATAACATCAATCGACCCAATTGCAAAACCATCAATCTGGAATGTGGGGATTCTTGAGTACCAGCAAACTCACGACGTGTTCCACAATGGTAATATACCTGGGAACTTTTGTTGCGCATAGTATATACATATAACGTTCTTGTATACATATTATTATACTCAGACAGAGTTTCCGTTATATTCCTAGGTAAACGCTGAAGATGATGCATGCAACAAATCAGCAATGATGACGCTGATTTTGTTTGCATACAGTTTACAATCATCGATGATCATCCCACGGATATTACAAGGATATCGTTTGAGATCAGTGCCGTTCGTGATTTATCATAAGCAAGGCGTTTCTTCATTCGTTACTTGTACTTTTCCGTTAGTGTTACAATTTGCGACGGTTTTCCATATTATTTATGTGTACGATCGGATGTAAGAAAAAACGTTTCTTGTTTTTATTTTCTTTTTTCATTTTAATATACTCAGGAATGTGACCGGTTCGACATAAAGCATGCGCGTTGCAAGACGAGACAACCGACTTTTCTGCATCGATCATTTCAAATCAGAGAGGATGGAAAATAAATGTAAAACATAACACGGGAGAGTGTCGCGTCGCCTTACGCAATCCGTTCGCGTACGAATAACGTACGTGGGGAACATTTCAGCGCGGTTCTAAAATTCGTTTACGGAAATAACAATTTTTTTTTTCCAGTTCTTAAGGCTTTTGTAAATTACTCGGAGAAACTAAACTCTCTTCTATTCGTACGAAACAACAACGTTTTATGTGTTCAATTCACAGTCAGGCTGCTCAATTGCCCAAACGGCAAATAGGTTCGAATTCGCGCTTTTCAAAGTCCGTACATTTGCTGGGCTCTTTTCTTCGAATGCGTGATTGTCCCCGTGCGATTTCAGAACTTCTCACTTTTTGCTAACCTATGTACATGTATTGTGTAAAGTTTATCTTACTTAATGGGTCAACAACAGGCCCCCCTCACACCACTCTCTGTGAGGCCTTTGAGTAGTCGGAAAATGTATGGTTCATTGTGCTCGAAGCAGTGTCCCTTGGTCTTACTTCACAGTGGAAAAATTCTGTTGAGAATTTTGATTTGATGATACCCATCTGTTAAACACATCTCTGCAAGATACAAATAATTTATATTAAACCTCTCTCCAACACATAGCGAGCACGTAAAAATTGATATATCGAACAGTTACGATATTGCAAAGTTTACTTCTTGTTTCTAAATAAAAATCAAAAAATGCTCACACAAACCTGCAGTGGCTAACCACGCACTCATTGCTGCAATACTCGTCTTCCCATTCACTGTTGGATACAGCAGGATTGGGACAACCGTGACGAATGCAAGAGTTTGAAGGTGGCCTTTGACCTCCCAAGCCTCCCTGAGACCCGCTGACAGGAGGTGGGCTCGATAGAGAGTCACCACGGGGTGGACTCATGTGCATTAACTGTTGTTGTACTTGTACCTGCTGTACTTGTTGTTGTGGAACCTGAGAATCAAAAATAATATCCGTGACTAATTTGTAAAAGATAAAGTAGACTTTCTTAATATTGCAAGCTTCGTGTATCAATCAATCCTAATTTAAGAAATTTATGGTAGCAACGTTCTTGAACTAGATAAAATACTATCCGTTATTTGAGGTTATGATTTATGAAAGTAATAAGAAAACATTATCATTCATCTTATTAAATGGATTTCCCTGATAAAATTAGTACGATATCTAAAAGCACTCACGAGATAGTAATTTCTACTGGAATTGAGGTTAATAATAGAAAATACTTTGCTCAAATTGATAAGAGCGTTCGTATCGGCCATTATAGTAAGCTCGGTTCCTCGTTCTTCCGAGAGATGACGTTACTTGTACCGTTTTGACGAATTATTAATCGATTAATTCCTCGCGTTTTTTTCGAACAATACTTTTTGTCGATTTTCAAGCGTATTATTACTGCAAAGATCGAACTACTCGTTATGTTGTTACGACACGAGAGGATAATTAGCTGCCATTTTGACTAATATCAGGAGAGGCTAAAATTGCTCGGTAATTTGACGGCAATCTCGACGGTAATGCAAACCCCCTGTTTAACGCTCGTCCTCTGACCGTGTTGCTTTTCTGTTCGTTTCACGTACATTTCCACTGTGTACAAAACTGTGAACGAGCAGAAGCGAAAAGGAAAAAGAAGGGACAGACCGCGAAGCGGTATAGGAAAGGGGCTGCGCAGTGGGCAGTGCTTACGCTAGCACCAGACTGCGTGCTATTTACACTCGTACACGAGCACACACGGAAACATTCTCATTCGGTCAGGACGTACACGCACACGTTCTATCCTCGTCAGTCACTCAGTTGGTCGAAGGGCAAGTTCACTGACCTGCTGCATATATTGCTGCTGTGAGACTTGTTGCTGCATATGCTGTTGCTGCGTCATGTGAGGTGGCGCCATAGGATTGCCCATCATACCCTGAAACGACATTTATTATTGCTTATTCAGCCGTTTTTATAGTATTTGTCACGTTATTCATCTTGCAACGCTCTAAGCTGAACAGACAGAAATTGCATGCGACACGAATTCTTTCCACGATACACAAACTCATCGTATTTGTTTCCCAATGACAGAATAATGTATAACCTTCAAACGCGGATTATAACATATTTATTGATAGGAATAACAGTAATGATTTTCAGCAATTGGGAATAAACGACTTTCAAAAAAAGGAGAACTTGATCATCAAGAAAAGTAAAATAATTAGGCTCATAGCGTACCTGTTGCGGTGATTGTTGAACGTTTCCATGCATACCAGCGAGATGATGAGGTGATTTTTTGATGGTCATTTGTTGTTGTTGCTGCTGATGATGTTGCTGATGTTGTTGGGGTGAAGGAGGTTGGGGCTGAGGACTGTAGACTTGATAAGCGACGTTACTTGGACCAGGATTACCAGGATATGCACCATAAGCACCATATTGAACGGGCTGTGCTTGTTGTTGCGGTTGTTGTTGCGGCGGCTGTTGCTGCTGTTGCGGTTGTTGTTGCTGCTGTTGCTGCGGTTGAGGAGGCGGCTGGGGTTGATGCTCGTTCTCTGGTGTTCCCTTGCTAACTACCGATGCCCTGTACGCCGCGAGTGCTTTCAAGTACTCCTTCTTCGCAGCTTCGGTCTTTTTCTTGTAAACCTGTAAATTGTAACGTCGAAACAAACATGAGACTCACAGTTATGGGATAAAAATAATTACAATATCTACGACGAATCCTTTTATAAAACGATTCTCAAAACTTTAAAACAAAGATCTTTTGAAAGGAGTAAAATTATCGCGATGGCAAACGTGGCGACTGACTCGTCAAAGTAGTGCAAAGCGAGAGAGATAAATATTCCATCGTCTCGCTTGATTTTGCCAAGGATATATGTATATATCCGTGTCGTATGTTTATTATTGTAACAACCCAAGGTTTTCAGAGCGAATTGCTCGCATGGGTTAGAGACAGGGAACAGAAGCAGCAAAATGAGGAGAATGGGATTTGACAGCGCGGAATGACGAGAGAAAGAGAGAGACGGAGCTCGAATTGCAATGAAACAACTCGAGTGGAACTGCATGCATATTACTCGACTGTGTGACTTAAAAGCTCGCCCTCGTCCCCCTCCTCTCTCTCTCTCTCTCTGTACGGTGAGTACAATGACGCGAGAGCTTCTTGTAGCCCTCTTCCCTTTTCCTTACAGTACGAACAGCCTGACGACATACCCAGTCGACTTCGTTCTCTCGTCTCTGCAATTAAATACTCTATTCAGTGGTGAATCATTAATATTTCACTCGCAGTATTCTGCACTCGCATCTCGTTGTCGTCTTCCTCTTTATCGTTCCTCGAGCCTCAAATATACGGAGGTATGGGGCTTTTTTTTGTCTTCGTATCTTTCCACGATTCTATCTGCTGTGATGTTTTAACGATCGACAGCTCTAGGCTAGTGTCGGATAACATTTAAGATTACGGACTCGGTACAAGAATCTAACCAGTGAGAACACTCGATCTTGTTCTTTCTATATTTCGCAATACGACTACGTTCGAATCACATGGTGCAGCTTGTGACCCAATTTTATACATGATTCTTAGTTGTACATTGCGGTTCTAATTATTCATGCGATAACGTTCGAAGGCCCGGACGTTGATACGTTTCGGAATGAGAGGCAGCTGGAAAGAAAATGGAACGAGAACGAGCTATGGAATGGAGAACATGAATTGTGTCGAGATTGGAGGGGGAAAAGAATGAAAAAAAAAACAGAATCAAACAGGGCAAGTGGGGAATGTGACCAGTGTTGCGAAGGTAACGGATACTTTGAATAAAACATGTAAACGAGATCGTTGTCACGGGTGTCCCCTTGAACGCCCGAAATATATTTAATGACGATGTCGAGAAAGAATTGTGTCCTTGTGTAACGAAACTAGCTTTTCTCTTCATTATCTCGTTCTTTGCCTCGTTCATTTCATCAAAATCTTCGGTTTGAATTATTGGAGAATCACGAAGAACTCGTTCTAACTGACGTTTGACAAAAACACTCCAGATAAACTTGTAAAACCGGACGGAATACCAATTTTCATTATCGTTTCTGATCTTGACAAATGTCTGTTACAAGAGACAAGACATTGACTTTATGTATCCATGTATGTTTGATGGAAATAAATAAATAATGAAGAGGAAAATGTGGACAATGCAGTTGTGTATTTCATTGCCAAAGAGAGAATACTTTCTGTTAAAACTTTGGCGTATGACGTTGTTCACGATCGATACTCGTGGCTCGAATCTGTTTCTTTTTCAAACAATGTGTAATCATGCGAAATGAATAATATTCTCGCCGTATTTACGTTTAGCAAACTCGTGATTCAATAATGAATGACTATTTATAAAATAACGAAGTTTATTTTGCTTCGTGTATTCATCGCGGAATAATATTAAACGCCTCGCAAACTCAACTATACTCCTATTATTGTTAAATTAAAACGGAAAATTATTTCCGAGATTCGACGGTGAACATTGTATCGCTAGAGCGGTTGGCCACGGTCTCACGATGTAACAAATCGGATAAGCTCTTTAACGAAATTAATGATACGTGCTCGAGTTTATACCCGATGCTTGGAATTCATAATTCCCATGGTGATAATAATCGAATTACACCCGTTCAATTAAGCGTCGTGAGTCGTCGTCGTCGCTGTTTCTTTACACCGTCGTGATGGAGAGCTCAAAAAAAAGAAGAAAAAAAAACATTCACGACAGAATTAAATTTCTTTTTTCCATGTTCACGCGAATTCATTCTCATTTGCGGCAGGCTGTCCGGGCAACGATATCAACGTGAACCTGAACCCCGGCCGAATACACAGCGTTTCCTCTTTGCCCCGGGAGCCCCTCGGAATAACTGAAACGGTGAATTTAATCAAGATTCCATCTACAGTTACGAGCTCGCCCTCCCTCCTCGCTCTCCTTTTCCCGCTCTCTTGCTCGCTCTCTACATACAACAGAGTTAAATTTGAGTTTGAGAGCACACCGCTTGGAAATTACTCTCCTGCCTACGTACTTGCATTGCTCCACACTATCTTGCTGCATCCCCTCGATAATTTGCCTGCACGCGAATTCATATTAAATCGAGATTGAGCGATAACGAAAAAGAAAATTAAAGAATAACAAGAGAGAGAGAGAGAGGGGGCGAGGAAAATAATGAATCCAATTAATTTTACGTACATCAATATCTTTAGAGTTATTACGGAATGATATGCTGCTCGATTGTAGAGAAAACAAAGGATAATAAATTATTTTTAAGTTCGATATTATCGTTGTTGTTATTTCCCATATCGTTAACAATTATTTGTCACGTGTCGTTGAGAGTTTGTCAAATGCGACGTTGGTGCGAGTGAAGTTATCGCAGAACTATGATTGCGTTTATATTGTACGTTGCAGTACGACGAGGGTTTATGCGCATTTACGAGCGATCGTAACTCGGCCAGATCTAATTACCAATTATTAATGCTCGTGGTTATATCGCCCTCTCCTCGAACGATCGTTATTTATAACTTGGTTCATGTATCTCTCCTTCGGACCCAACCTATGCTCTCGATTTTCTCTACAACTACACGCTTCTTGCAAATTCTGGCTCTCCTTTGCCTTTCCTGGTACAACCGCATTATCAAGGAAACAAGTACTTCGTCGCGTCGTTGCAGCAACGTGAATGTAACGCGACGACGGTGCTAAAACATACTGCGTTAATTATAACTGCGTTGTACGACGAACTGTAATCCCCAACAGCTATTATGTCACTGTAGGATCATCCGGCTTATATCCACAGACAATCTTCCTCGATAATGAAGCGTTCGTCGAACAACGATTGTCGTTGTCGTTTCCTTTATCTATTCGATGAAGAATATTCACTTACGTTCTTGTGCTCGGTTTCAAGAGCGTCCCACATCGATGCCACAATTTTCGATACTTCGCCGAAGCTCGCGTTAGGATTCTGTCCTTTGATCGCCGCCTGGGTATCCCTGAAGAAGAGGGCATAGGCTGATACAGGCCTGTAAGAAAGAGAAAGATTGAAACGTCTTTAACAAAACAAAAAAACAAGATAAATCGTATATCGAATTTATTTCTTACTATCTAGAAAGGTAGGACAGTGATAAATAGCAAAGATAGACTAACAAGTGTCAGTGATAACGAGTGACATAACGTTATTTATTTTCTTCCACGATTTTTCAACGTCAGTCGTAGAGTCGAGGCAAATAACGTGTTTCGTGTCTCTTATCGTACAACTGGCATTTAACATTTTTCTCAACGCTCTAACGACGAAGCAATGACACGTTTATTAACCTCGGTGCTCCGATTCACGTTCATTGACTTTTTCGCCTCTTGCTATTATTCTCCTTTCTGTTTCTCCATCATTTGTCTAAAAAAAATCTCATCCGGTTGATCGAACGTGACGTCTTTAACAAACAAAATCTCTCAGAGTTGAATGAACGAGACAATTTGTTCCAATCGTGCAATTAATAGCTCGTGCATGAAAACGAGAATAAAAATTGCGAGTAAATATAACGTAAGAAAATAACGAAGTAAATAAGGAAACAAAAATTGAATCATTGAAGTTGAGTAATCAACGTCGAAAAATAGATTATAAAAGCTCGAGTAACGAACGATACATCGTTGCTTACTGTGTATCAAGTATTGACCTTTTCCATATTCCTATATAAGTGTGTCTGAGCTTCGCGAATATCCCACTCTCTCTCTCTCTCTGGTTCCCTCGATCACTCACCTATCACGAACCGACGTCGAGAGTTTTATTGAATTTCCGAGACCCTCGGTGTATATAACCAGTCGGGCACTTCATTTATATTTGCAATTGGTTTGTATTTTTATAAATCGAAGGTACTCCGGTATTAATTGGACTCGAGTGGAAATTGAAACGCCCGGTACGTCGCTAATGCGAACATAAACGTGTGATCCGGGCTCGACTATTACGCAATTATTAAACGCGCTATGTGTTCAAACATAAATACATTGAATATACGATGTTACACATATTTCTCTGAGTGCTGCATACATAAATACATATGCGTACGAGCAGAGAAATGGAATAGCCGCGAAGCTCTGAGTTCTCCCTTGATTCCGCACTATCATATTCTATACGTGTACATTCGAGTAGATATTTACAAGCCATTTCTATGTAGTAATGCGGTCGGTTGTTCCTGCAGCTGGACTCACGTCCTACATTTACGGGCTTGCAACAATAACGGTAATTGCCAATTCACAGGAGTAATAACTTAGAGAGAGGGAGAGAGAGAGATAGAGAAAGATAGAGAGGGAACTCTAACTCCATTAATGCGAAACAATCGACTATTCCCAATCTTGCGTCTATAACGATGTACCTTCTGTCTAAATAAATTTATTTCATATATAAAAACAGAGATGGAAAGACGAGCTAGAGAGAAATATGTAGAATACACGAACAATAAGCTCGTTATACACACTTTTGCGGTTCGTTCGGATCCCTCTTCTTCTTTTTCTTCTGAGCTTTTGGCTTCTTTTGGTTCTTGTTGACAGCGTCGGCTGGCTCCGGCGATGGTCGCTTGATTCCGGCCAACTGTGATAACAGAGAATTGTAAAGAACAAAAAGAAATATAAGAAACGTGTAGTATCGTAATTAAGAATAATACGTTGATTTTAATCACTTGGTGGGTAATTAAGGTCGATTGGTAAAGAAATAATAGATTGTTTTAACTCGAAATATCGCAATTAACCGACGTTTGTTAAATCGTTAAAATATAGACAGAATCGTGTCGAGAGAATCGTGCCCTTAGCAATCGAGTTTTCTATTTCGCTTCGGTCTGTCGTTTTGGTAGACGATGAATTTATGCACAAGCATCCAATGCCGTTCGACCCCGATATACCGCTGTACATCCATCATTCGACTAGGAGAGAAGTCTCGGAGCGCGTTGATTCTCCTGTTGCACGATCTCACCCATACGGAATTTAATTTTTTTCTCTCGCGCATAGGCGAGGTCGATCTATCCTCCTCGTCACTCGAATTACCGACACAACATTCGCGATATAGAATTTCTAATGTTTAAATCGTGATGATATTCTCTACATTACCCATACGAACCAATTCCTCTTGGTCGACGTTCGGCCATAATACTTCGTCTAATACCGCGCGGCCGATACCGCGAAGAATCGGAGCCAACGGAGATTGATCGAAGATAAGCCACGAAGAAAATTACAGAGGGAGAGAGAAAGAGAGAGAGAGAGAGTTCATTCCCGGCAATATATTAGCATAATCATTTTTACGAGCCAGCTCTCTCTCTCTCTCTCTCTCTCTCTCTCTTTCTCCTTCCTCATTTCTTTCTACACTTCTATGATTGCTTTCTGTACTTTCTTGTTGAACCTTTTTTTTGTTATTTCTTTTCGCATGAATAATGAAAGAGAGCACATCGCACTTGCGGTATTATGAACAAGATTGGCGGAGGAAACATTTTATGATTAGAAATGGCCCCCGGCTCGAACATCGGCAAGGAAAATAGAAAATCCATCAACGGGTTCGCTTCGACTAACGTTTTTTCCGACTCTCTATTGCGGCAACGTCGTCTCGCGAGTCGAACGACAACGCGTCTCGGTGTATCCGCGCGGCATTGAGAGGAATTGCACCAAAGTGTTCCGGGACTACGGTAGGAATTCTCGCGGAGCGAATCGGCCCAAAGGTAAATCCGCGAGACGAGTTAATCAGTAAATTCTTTCGTTGGTGTAGGTCTAACACTCGAGCCTACCGCGTATCGGCGCGCCGGTACATTCGCAAAGCGGTGTATACACATTCGTGTGCCGAACCGTACACGCGCACGCGCATTGGAGGGATGCATTACGAGTAAGGTCGCGACCTTCATTACGCCTCATCGGATCATTACGTGTTGCGTGGGTAATCTCGACCACGGCGTAATTGAAACGATTTCATCCAATCAAGCCGCACTGATTCTACTTTGCTACTTGCATACGCTGGCGTTTTTTTCCCCTCCATCCTTCTCCACGTTTTATGAACTTCGCTGCTCGTATCAATCTCTCCGTAAATGCTACGTTCGTAGCGAATCGTATTTAAGAATTTTTTCATAACTTCAGGTACGCAATCGAGGCTAAAACATTTTTCTTCGCCTTGGGGGTCAAGAGATAAGAACGTGGGAATGTTGTTTTGTTTGCGCTACGCTCGTAAATTCTTAAATCTTAAGGCGTTTTTTAAATCACCATTGCCGAATGCGGGGTACTGTCGTCGCTATCCTCGCTCGTTGTCGTATTATTGTTCTCCGGTATGACGTTAGGTTGCATCGCCGGTGGACTACCGCCCGTCGGACTTCGGTATTGCACGTGTTGCTGCTGTTGTTGCGAATGCAATTGTTGCTGCTGCTGCGAATGCATATACTGCATGTGTTGCTGTTGTTGCTGCATGTGAACTTGTTGCTGATGTTGTTGCTGTTGTTGTTGTTGTTGCTGCTGCTGCTGCTGTTGTTGCTGCTGCTGTTGAGTCTGAGCTTGTTGCCGATGCTGAGAGTGTTGCTGCAGCAGCAACAACTGTTGACTACCATGTTGCTGACCCGTTGCCGTCATCGACGAGTACGAACCCTGAGGACTTGTATACGCCGGGCTGCAATCACAAATAATATACAATTTTGTTAGTCGAGGTTTATCAATCGTTCCTCTTTTTCTTTGAGAATGTAAACAAAATAAATCTACGATACGTTTTGCAACGATGCAATGGAAATATTCGCGATTAAAATGTCCGAATGTCATGGGAGAGGGGAGGACTAGCTGTTGCGAGGTTTACGAAGCTTTTTGTCATACGTGAAGAGTAGAATGTTGCCAGGGATGAGGAAAATAATTCAAAAGGTAAGAGAGAAGTATAGGCAGGGTATATATAGTTTAGTAGCGGTACGGAGACGAAGAGAGTTCCACCTCGTCCCTCGGCAACTCCGTGGCTGAATGCTATTTTAACACAAATTGGATAACTTTTGAGATATAGCCGTGGCTGCGTCAGCGTTGGAGGATTTACGGCCCACTCTACATCACCGACTACTCTCTCTCTCTCTCTTCTACCTTCCACCCGCGTGTTTCCCTCCTCTCGCACCCTGCAGTCGCAATGCGCAGAGGAACGCGAATTGCCCGTGGGTGCTTTTGCACCCCCTTACCCTATCCGGTATCCACTTCACCTTCTTCGCAAAGGCATTCGCGACCAGGAGACTCGAATTCCCTTTCCCAAAGGTTACCAGACGGAAAGGAAATACAAAATCGAATACCGCGTGGATTTTCTTTTTACTAACGCGATAAACGTCTTAAATGCAATGTTCTTCGTGAAGGGACGACTATAACCTCTCGACGCGAACGAGAAACGTAACTCCTAGAGAACGCTGATCGAATTAATCGAAATAACTCACAGTGTGTTTTGCTGATTCTTCGTCGTGAGTCTAATGGGCTTCTGATTTATGTGAGAGCGTGGCAAAGAAATAAAAAGGAGAGAATCGATAATAACTAAAACGAGAAAATGTCCAATGAGGAATGCGAGGGAAAAAAAGGTAAACGAGAAAAAAAAAATTCTTAAACGAGCGAGAGAAAGAGGGAGATAGATTGAAAGAGACACGGTACATTACCGCAAAGTGTGTTCGTTGTTACGAACGCACGCCAGGCCTCGGCAAAATCGTCGTTGGTCGCATGTCGTGCGGATAATGAGTTCGAGGGCGAAATTTTCTAACCGTCCGATCGTAAACGCCGCGCGACAAGTTATGGATAAATCGTGCCTGCCATTTTGTTCTTAACTTAATGTTTACGATGCCGGGTGAATGCGTATCAGGCCAATTAGTTTTTCGAATGAGATACGCGATATTAAGTACACGTCGGGTAGAAAATAGTGACGCGAACGATAATGAGAAGAGTTCACCCCGTCGCTCTCGTTATTTTTTCGTGTGTGCAAGAACAACGCATACCTGAATAAATTCATCTTTTCACGGGTTACGAATAGTCGAAACGATTCGTTGGAGAGCACGTACACGAGAGAAAACAGGTTTCACTCTCTCGCTTCTTCCATCAACCCGTGTGTTCCCCCTCGTGAACGTGTTTTCCCCTCGTCCTTGCCCCACACACGTGTGTAACTTTAGCGTCCCAATGTGTCCCGACTCCCTCCTTTCCCTCTACCCTCTCTCTGTCCACCACCACGCGGTACCTTTCCTTTGTTCATAAGATCATGTTTTCTCCACTACCAAAACGTCGAGTTATGTCCGAGACGAACGTGTTTTATGTCATCCCGAAGGAAAGTGTACGTCCATCTCACGCGTCCTTGGCCAAGCGCGAGACGAACGAAGAAGGTAACGCAGAACGCCAGAAAGAAGTGTATAACGCTTCGTTTCTTCTGCACTTGTGTGTGCTGCTTTGTCTCTCTTTCTGGCTCGTTTTCCCTCCTCTCTAGCGGCTCGTAAAACTTATTGTACGACTCGTACGTGTACCCTCCCTCGCTCCCTCTGTCTCCCCTCACTTCCCATGGTTGGATTTCTCGGCATACCTAAGGAAACAGAAAAGTTTCCGAGGTTCGAGTTTACGTTCCACGGGGCTTCGCAAGAAAAGAAAATAACGATTTAACGAAGCCGAAGGCCTCATTGATTGAAGTTCTTGATTGATGATAAATTGTTCTCGGACGGACGTAGGAGAGACGAATGATCCATCATCGAGCGTTGCGAGATACGTGGGTGTGTGTGTGTGTGCGAGACATGCGCGCGCGCAAAAGCCCGCGTGTTATTCGAATGCGAAGAAACTAGAAGACGCGATTCACGAAGTCGAGAATATATCCACTTATATTATCCCTACGGAGCTTACATTCTAGAAGCTTATAGAAATTTACTATATTGGAGAGAAGAGCGTTATTGGCGGGAGAACCGCGAGAGAACAATAGTAAAATAGAAATTCCTGCGGAGTCAAAGGAGGGGCGGGTCCGGGATCGTTAATCTTCCTTTGTTCCGTTGCGCGCTTTTCCTTTACCATTCTCTAATCGGTGCTGGATCGTAAGCGAGAAAGAAAGAAACAGATTGATATGATATAATCGAGGGACTGAAAGAAAGACAGAGACAGACAGACAGACAGACAGACAGAGAGAGGGAGAATAAAAATGAGAAAAAGAAGGAAAGACACGATGTACGAGAAACGAGGCAAAAACGTATATATCTCGTCTTGGGACGTTTGTGAGTTATCCGAAGTAACAGTAGTGCCATCTAGCGGATGGAATGAGGTACCATTATCCCTGCCGTGTCTTTCACTTCGAAGATTAATTGCGAGTAATGCCGAGTGGGTAATAGAATAGAAAATGGCGATTTTATGCAGCATTGCACGATGGCGGGGGTGCAGAAGTCATCCTATAATAGAGAAGGTCGACTTAAAAATACATTACCACGAAAAACGTTTCTATATTTCCTAAACGACGTTGACGAAACGCCAAATTTTTATTCGCCATACGACTCTCACCTGACGTTGATCGGTTGCATCGGATGTTCTTGTTGAAGGTAGAGAGGCTGCTGATACCCGCCCGGATCAAGATTCAGTCCATCGGGCGATTGTTGCATACCAGCATTTTGCATCATCTAAAAAAAGAAATAATCACATTCCAATATTAGCTACAGGAAAATTGATTACGATTGTATCTTTGAAATAAATTACACTAAGGAAAAAGAAAGAAAAGACGTTATTTCGTAGAAACGAAGACGGTACCGAGAAATTTAATACTCGCGTATTGGACGATTCGAAGAAGGAAATGGGAACAAAAATGGCATTGACAGCGACTAAAAAAAAACATGCATAAGACATGAGGGATATAGCGATAGTGATGAGAGACGGAGGGTAGAAGAGTAGGAGGGAGTATGACGAGGTAAAGGGGAGAAAGGGGGTAAAAGAACAGAAAAGAAACGTTCAATCGGTCTGAACAATGTCGGAAGAGAAACGAGCGGATATGACGAAGATCGATAGACGCGCGCCAGACGAATGGAGATTGCTTTGCCTGTCTGCGAGATGAAATTTTTCAGGCACCTTCTTTCCTTCTCTCTCTCTCTCTCTCTCGGCTCGCGTTATTCGGTTCGTATAGGAAAAATTCTGAACGGCACAATCTACGAAATGTTTGTCGGAATGAAATTTTTCGCCGAGTCAGGAGTTTAATGTCGTAAAGATTTCAACTTTCGCGAAATTGTATACGTACGCTGTGACGCGTTGCAGGAAAAAAAAACAATCGAGAATAAGGAAAAGGAAGAAGAAAAATGTAAAATTGAATATTAAATCTTGTTTGTTTACGGATTTAAGATTATAAAAAAAATATTTTTAAAACGAAAGAAACGTCGAACGTTAATAACTCGTTGATTAAACTATACAAAAGACCCGAAGTCGTTTAAATATCTATTGTTCATGGGACGTACCCGCCTATTCGAGCGAGGCCAGAAAACTAAAACGTGGGTCGTTCGTCGTATCAACGATTTAACGACTTCCGCGTTCTTACGGCATTATAATGCGCGACAAGATATTTTATTTCAACGCGACGTGGCCCCTTCGGCTCTTCTCGATAATCGTCGTACAATAATAATGTAATAATAACAGTGCGCGAAAATTCCTAGTTTACCGCGTGGGAAAATAAATGAGGTCGGAGGAAGCGGTTAAGAAAATAAACGAATAAAAATGAACGAGACACATACACACGTAGAGGGAAAGAGGGACAAGTATCGGGGGATTTAAAAAGTGTCGTTTCTTGCTCGAGACTATAAATTCTCGTCTCTTCACCTGCGACTGATAAGTGTGAAGATCGTGCTGCTGTTGCTGATGATGCTGTTGGTGCTGTTGCTGCTGTTGCTGGTGTTGGTGAGGATGAATCGCCGGAATGTCGAAGTCCTCGTCGCCGAAGCTTGGCGTGTGAAATGTCTGCAAAAAGTAAACAAACAAAAAAAAACTCGATGAAATATTTTGTAAACGAATAAATTCAATCGTACAAGCTTAAAGAGTTTATTTCTTTATTCTCTTGTTCTCTCTCTCTCTCTCTCTGTACAAACGCAAACTTTGAGAAATTCCACAAAGCGATTCGTTCCACCGTATGAATAAACGAATTTGGGCGAAAGCAAACACAAAACGGTTGGAGGGAAACGAGGCGAGTCCGAACGAGCGAGGTCATTGCATTCAATTTAACGCGAATCGAGAGTGCAACGTAAATGTGGGACGAGCAAATATCCTCCCATTAGAAGATGGAAAGAAGACAAAAGAGGAAAAGGAAGAAAAAAAAAGAAATAAAATAAAGGCTGTGGAAGAGTCGAGAACAGTAAAGACGAGAGATTCGTGTCGAGGGGGAAGGTTAGAAGGGGTCGTCTCGTGGGATTGCCAGGCGGGTATAGAGAGAAGCAGGGGGCTACAGGCAAGGTATAGGAAAGAAACATAAAAGTGGAATCAAAGAATTTCCACCCCTCTTGCGAATCCACCGGCGCGTATGATAGATAGCGTTATATTGTTCAAAATCCTTTTAACAATTTATTCTCTCCGAACTTGCCTCCTCTCCCCACCTTGCGTCTTTCTCCTTTCGCCGTACCCCCGCGGCTCGTGCCACCCGAGATATATACATACGGTCTTCGTCGTTCAAAGGGGAGTAAGCTATTTCGCGGAGAGGCGAAGAGGGTGAAAAGAGGGAGGAGAAAATAATTTTGTTGTAGAGCGCGGCGCAACATCGATCGTTGTCGAGAGAGAAAGAGAGAGGAGGGTGGAGGAAGAGACGAGGCGAGGGAGAGGTTGATGTACCTCGTGTGAGCAAGGGGAAGGGGGCAGGGGTAAGAGAGCGAGAGGGAAATGAAAGTTTTTTTTAAATTGGATTTAATAGCATCAGGAATTTTCCTTTGAAGGAAAACCTGGGTAACCTATTGATCGACGACTCTCGTCTCCCCCTCCCCCTCTCTCTTTCTCTCTCTACCACGACCCTTTCCTCTGTCTCTCCCTCTCGTCGCTGCTACCATCGAGCACCGCACCGCCTCGTACGTTTAACTTCGCGAACATTTCCATGTACGAGAATTAAAAATGAAAGAAGACAGAGATAAATTTCAAAAACAAAAATTTCTCTTTCCCCAGCCAATTTATATTTTCTCCAGAGGAATCTGGGTAGGTCGGATTTTGTATGGAAAATTGTAGAAACGAAATTTATACTCGGTGCATCGTGGCTGGAGGAGGGACAAAGTTTTCTCGCGAATGGGAAGATAAAAGATTGGATTATCGAGTACGCGAGGATGAGACTGGATGGAGAACGAGGCGAGAGGAACTCATTGTCGTGACGATTAAATAATTTTGAGACGACGGCGATCGTAATCGTGCCGCGTTCTCAATGGATGAATAATCGCCACTGGAATTTATGTTTCTATTGTTTGTCATTGGCAAAGCTTGGAGAACGGTGCGAGGGAACACCATTGGGTATATTATATCCTCGACATCGGTAAATAGCATCGCGCGAGCGTGAAGTAAAATTAATGGAACGCAATTTCTCATTTGTAGTTGGAATAGTTGAAATATCTATGTATGTGTATATTTGTGTATCTCGATACGTTTGTAATATAAATATACGCGCGTGATCCTGCATTTGCTGACGGATTAATAGCGCGGATGTGTGATCTCGGGTTGAAACTGTGTACGTACGAAATTCACTTTTAGTACACAGCGGAAGGCAATAAGCTATGAGTCATGTCTAGTGGGTGCGCATGCGCCATAACTCCTCAATGTTTGAAATTGTGTCTCTATCTCTCTTGCGGAGAGCGTGTTATCGCCGAGTGCAGCAGCGTTATAGCTCTACGCCCTAGCCAGAAAATCATGCCATTGGAATTCTTTGTGTAAACTTTAGATAAAGAGCAAAAGTCTTCCTGCAATTTGTACAGGGGGAAAAACGTATCGAGATAATTCAAAATTTCAGTCGTTGAAAGAAATGTTTGTTTTTACAATAAATTTGAGTTTTCTTATTGTTGCAATTGGGCCCAGAAAATCTTGCAATTGGAATTCTTTGTGTAAACTTTAGATAAAGGGCAAAAGTCTTCCTGCAATTTGTACAGGGGGAAAAAACGTATCGAGATAATTCAAAATTTCAGTCGTTGAAAGAAATGTTTGTTTTTACAATAAATTTGAGCTTTCTTTTTGTTGCAATTGGGCCCAGAAAATCTTGCCATTGGAGTTCTTTGTGTAAACTTTAGATAAAGAGCAAAAGTCTTCCTGCAATTTGTACAGGGGGAAAAAACGTATCGAGATAATTCAAAATTTCAGTCGTTGAAAGAAATGTTTGTTTTTACAATAAATTTGAGCTTTCCTTTTGTTGTAATTGGGCCCAGAAAATCTTGCAATTGGAATTCTTTGTGTAAACTTTAGATAAAGAGCAAAAGTCTTCCTGCAATTTGTACAGGGGGAAAAAACGTATCGAGATAATTCAAAATTTCCGTCGTTGAAAGAAATGTTTGTTTTCACAATAAATTTGAGTTTCCTTTGGATGGTAATTGAAATGATAAATTAGTCGCGGGGGAATAAAATTATTTTTGTATATTTTACATTTAACTTAACGTAACATTGAAAAATACCTAAATTGAAAAATGAAATTCGTCGTGTAAACTTCATAAACGAACGTAAATTTTCCGTTGTTTACAAAGTCGATCGACTTTTCGATAAGAAGAAGAAAGAAACCTCGAAAAAAAAGCCACGTGTTACTGTTGATCGTACGAAATGTTTCGACACTTGAAAAAATACAAAGATCCTCTTTCCTGCCTCGTAAATCATGTTGGTAGCATGGAATGGAAATTTTTCTTCATTATAACTTCGAACAAGTTGTGTGTCTCGAGAGTGATAGCGATATTGTGAAGAAAAGAGAAACAGAGCAAAAGAAAGAACGTGGGGGAGAGAAGAACGAAGAATTCCAGCCATTTCCAAGTTTGAAGAAACCTAAACGACATCTGGTTCGTTGCGTCGAGTAAGATAACGTTAGAGGGAGTGACAAAAGGTGTAGTACAGCTGTGTTAAGAGGATTTCGGACGTTATCGTATTTCTTCTCGCTTTTCTTACGTTCTCTCCTTCCACTCTTTTTCCTCTTGTTCCTCCACCCAAAAACGAGCCTCGTAGAAGGAAGTTGGGGGGGGGGGGGGGGTAGATATCGCAGAAGGCCCAGGGCGATTCGACGCTCGTAGAGAAATATACATAAACCTTTTGAATACAAGTTGGCCACCCTCTAACACCCTACCCTCCACCCTTCTTCCGCCATCTCCGTCTCCCCTGTCGTATAACGAGAATTATATTATCATTATACAGAAGTGAGTCTATAACACAAAACCCTCGTTAAGATCCGTGAACGTCGAGGGTAAAATCTCTTATCGAGAGCTATAACGAGACCTTCTCATCCCCGGTTTCTCAGAATGATGCTGATGTTAAGATTGGTATTTTAGAACCCTGCCAGACTGCTAAACAAGTACGTGTATATATATATATATAACACATAACATACCGGAGGCTGTATAAAAACATTACATACCGCGCTATTATCTTTATCAGTGAATCCCGCACGTCGACAGAAAGAGAGAGAGAGAAAGGGAACAGCAAAATTAATTTTCCCCGACAACATTTCAAAGATACTCGCGCAACCGTGAGAAAGTCCTGCTTCGATTCTCTTCTTCTTCGACTTTTTTCTTCTTCCTTGTCGTTTTATTTACATTTTTTTATAAATCAATGTCGAGGAAATTCGTCGATACGAGAGAACGTCACGGTCAGTGGGGAAATTCATCCCTCTCTCGTATCTACTACCAACGGTAACGGGTGTGGGGCATTTCGTGGCTAGAGTAACGGCAGGTGAAGAGGAGAGGGGAGGCAAAAGTATTGGATTGGCACACAGGAAGTAGTGGGAGTTAGTTGGCAGGAGACGCCATTTTTCTCTCAGACAACCACAAAACTAAACTCGTTCCTCCATCTCGTTAAAACTTGTGCCCCGGCTCTCCTTTTCCCTCCCACGAGCAACTTACTTCAAGCCAGGAAATATTATTTAGATGGTTTCCAACCCGCCCCCCTCCTCCCTCTCGCGCAAAACCAAACCCTTCCCACGCTTTCCACTCCGACATCGGTTCTTCTTCTTTTCTCCTTCGTTCGTAGAGAAAGAGAGAGTCCCCCCTCCTGCCATTTCACCGTTTTTCTTTCGTCGTCGTGGCACACACCCGTAGACACGAGTTTTGTTCGTTTTTCCATCTTCATCCCTTTTTCCTTTTTCACTTCATTTCGAAGTTCCGCTCTTTTTTTCCCCTTTTTTTTATTTTTCTCGTCTTCTTCCCTCTCGCTGTATTTTTCTTTTCGTCAGTTTTATTTCTTTCTCATTCGCAATTTCGACGTCACGACGCCGTTATAGTTCGTTCGAATCTCATATTTTACATCGAGAGAGACGCGGGGGGGCAGGATGAAGATTGAACGCGGACGACGTGGCGAAAGGAGCGTTGTGGTTGGGTGCTTGTTTTTGTTGTTTTTCTTTTTTTTTCATTTCTGGTTTTACCCCCCCACCCCCCATAGCCCTCTCCCTTCTCTTCTCTTTTATGCAAATACCATTTTATAATCGAGTTTGAAAGGTTGAAATTGCCTCGGCTCGGGGACGAATCTTATTACGCAAAGGGTGAGCTACGATACATACATACATATATACATATATACAGGGTGAATTTCATAAAGTGCAACACTCTAAGGTAAATGGGGTCATTACAAACAAAAGTTTCAAATATATATTAGGCGTGTTTTTAATAGTTTACGAGATATCAATTTTTAAAGTTGGTCCAATCAGAACGCGCCGAGAAACGTTGGAACCGCCCACTTCCCGTCCTAGCCGTAGAGATAGCAGGGTGTAGGGCGTTACATTTAGGTTTGCAAAATTCAGAGCAATCAATTTGATTTATTATAGTATTACGTAGTCATTTTTATTTCTCGGGCATTGGCTGCTAGGGCGGGAGTGGGCGGTTCCAACGCCTCTCGGCGCGCTCTCATTGGACCAACTTAAAAAATTGATATCTCATAAACTATTAAAAATATCCTCAATGTATATTTGCAACTTTTGTTTGTAACGATCCCATCTACCTTAGAATAATGTCTGTTACACCTTATGAAATTCACCCTGTATATATATATATATATTCTGTTTTCTCAACTAACAGCATATTACGTACTCGGGGGCTGTACTCGATCGCTCTCCGGAATTTCCTTTTTTTTCGCACAACAAAAAATACCAAGTCGAGAGGACCAATTATCGAAAAAAAAAAAATAGCCAACACCGTCGAACATTGTGAGAGACATCGCCGAGGGATACCATTACCCCCA